>JAUPTC010000284.1:0-62977 GCA_030762895.1 Sophora flavescens
TAGGGTTTATGGTTTCATTTAGGTTTTGAGTAAAGAATTGGGTTTTGGGACAAAAATAGGTTAGTATTAGGTTTTGGGTCTAAATTAGGTTTTGGGTCAAAATTAAGGTGTGTCATTATGAGTTAAAAAAGGGTTTGGGGACAAAAATAGGGTTATAATTAGGTTTTTGTGTCTAAATTAGGTTTTGGGGTCAAAATTAGGTTATGTGTCAAATTTAGGGTTCTGGTTAATTTTAGGGTTTTGGGTCAAAATTTAGGGGTTTGGATTAAAATTAGGTTCTGGGTTAAATTTAGGTTTTGGGACAAAAATAGGGTTAGAATTAGGGTTTTGGTTCAAATTTAGGGTTTAGGATCAAAACTAGGTTTAGGGCTAATATTAGGTTTAGGCTTTGAATTAGGATTTTGGGTTTAAAATAGGGTTTTGTGTTTAATTAGGGTTTTGGGTCAAAATTAGGACTCGGTTATAATTTGGGTGGGTCAAAATTTCGGTTTTGGTCAAAATTAGGTTTCGGTATGAATTAGGTTTTGGGTCAAAATCGGATTTTGGGTCAAATTTAGGGTTTAGGGTCAAAAATAGGGTTTTGGGTCAAATTTAGGTTCTTGGGTCAAAAGTAGGGTTCAGATTAGGGTTTTGGGTCTATATTAGGGTTCTGGGTCAAAATTAGCGCTTTGGGTTATTTAGGGTCAAAATGTAAGTTTTGGGTCAAAATTAGGGTTTAGGGTTTCATTTAGGGTTTTGAGTAAAGAATTTGGTTTTGGGAGAAATATAGGGTTAGAATTAGGTTTTGGGTCTATATTAGGTTTTGGGTCAAAATTAAGGTGTCGGTTTTGAGTTAAAAAAGGTTTTGGGACAAAAATAGGGTTAGAATTAGGGTTTTTGTGTCTAAATTAGGTTTTGGGTCAAAATGGGTCAAATTTAGGGTTTTGGGTTAATTTTAGGTTTAGGTCAAAATTTAGGGTTTGGTTAAAAGTAGGTTCATATTAGGTTTTGGGTCAAAATTAGGGCTTTGGGTTATTTTGGGTCAAAATGTTGGTTTTGGGTCAAAATTAGGTTTTGGGTCAAAATTAGGTTTATGGTTTCATTTAGGGTTTTGAGTAAAGAATTGGGTTTTGGGAAAAAATAGGTTAGTATTAGGTTTTGGGTCCAAATTAGGTTTTGTCAAAATTAAGGTGTCGATATGAGTTAAAAAAGGGTTTGGGGACAAAAATAGGGTTAGAATTAGGTTTTTGTGTCTAAATTAGGTTTTGGGGTCAAAATTAGGGTTATGTGTCAAATTTAGGGTTCTGGTTAATTTTAGGTTTTGGGTCAAAATTTAGGGGTTTGGATTAAAATTAGGTTCTGGGTTAAATTTAGGTTTTGGGACAAAAATAGGGTTAGAATTAGGGTTTTGGTTCAAATTTAGGGTTTAGGATCAAAACTAGGTTTAGGGCTAATATTAGGTTTAGGCTTTGAATTAGGATTTTGGGTTTAAAATAGGGTTTTGTGTCGAATTAGGTTTTGGGTCAAAATTAGGACTTGGGTTATAATTTGGGTTGGGGTCAAATTGTTTTTGGTCAAAATTAGGGTTTCGGTATGAATTAGGTTTTGGGTCAAAATCGGATTTTGGGTCAAATTTAGGGTTTAGGGTCAAAAATAGGGTTTTGGGTCAAATTTAGGTTCTGGTCAAAAGTAGGGTTCAGATTAGGTTTTGGGTCTATATTAGGTTCTGGGTCAAAATTAGCGCTTTGGGTTATTTAGGTCAAAATGTAGGTTTTGGGTCAAAATTAGGGTTTAGGGTTTCATTTAGGGTTTTGAGTAAAGAATTTGGTTTTGGGAGAAAAATAGGGTTAGAATTAGGTTTTGGGTCTATATTAGGGTTTTGGGTCAAAATTAAGGTGTCGCTTTGAGTTAAAAAAAGGTTTTGGGACAAAAATAGGTTAGAATTAGGGTTTTTGTGTCTAAATTAGGTTTTGGGTCAAAATTAGGTTACGGGTCAAATTTAGGGTTTTGGGTTAATTTTAGGTTTAGGTCAAAATTTAGGGTTTGGGTTAAAAGTAGGGTTCATATTAGGTTTTGGGTCAAAATTAGGGCTTTGGGTTATTTTGGGTCAAAATGTCGGTTTTGGGTCAAAATTAGGTTTTGGGTCAAAATTAGGTTTATGGTTTCATTTAGGGTTTTGAGTAAAGAATTGGGTTTTGGGACAAAAATAGGTTAGTATTAGGGTTTTGGGTCCAAATTAGGTTTTGGATCAAAATTAAGGTGTCGATTTTGAGTTAAAAAGGGTTTGGGGACAAAAATAGGGTTAGAATTAGGGTTTTTGTGTCTAAATTAGGTTTTGGGGTCAAAATTAGGTTATGTGTCAAATTTAGGGTTCTGGGTTAATTTTAGGTTTTGGGTCAAAATTTAGGGGTTTGGATTAAAATTAGGTTCGGGTTAAATTTAGGGTTTTGGGACAAAAATAGGGTTAGAATTAGGGTTTTGGTTCAAATTTAGGGTTTAGGATCAAAACTAGGGTTTAGGGCTAATATTAGGGTTTAGGCTTTGAATTAGGATTTTGGGTTTAAAATAGGTTTTGTGTCGAATTAGGTTTTGGGTCAAAATTAGGACTCGGGTTATAATTTGGGTCAGTCAAAATTTTGGTTTTTGGTCAAAATTAGGGTTTCGGGTATGAATTAGGTTTTGGGTCAAAATCGGATTTTGGGTCAAATTTAGGGTTTAGGGTCAAAAATAGGGTTTTGGGTCAAATTTAGGTTCTTGGGTCAAAAGTAGTGGTTGATTAGGTTTTGGGTCTATATTATTAGGTTCTGGGTCAAAATTAGCGCTTTGGGTTATTTAGGGTCAAAATGTCTTTTGGGTCAAAATTAGGGTTTAGGGTTTCATTTAGGGTTTTGAGTAAAGAATTTGGTTTTGGGAGAAAAATAGGTTAGAATTAGGTTTTGGGTCTATATTAGGTTTTTGGGTCAAAATTAAGTTGTCGCGTTTTGAGTTAATAAAAAGGTTTTGGGACAAAAATAGGGTTAGTATTAGGTTTTTGTGTCTAAATTAGGTTTTGGGTCAAAATTAGGTTACGGGTCAAATTTAGGGTTTTGGGTTAATTTTAGGTTTAGGGTCAAAATTTAGGGGTCTGGGTTAAAAGTAGGTTCATATTAGGTTTTGGGTCAAAATTAGGGCTTTGGGTTATTTTGGGTCAAAATTGGTTTTGGGTCAAAATTAGGTTTTGGGTCAAAATTAGGTTTATGGTTTCATTTAGGGTTTTGAGTAAAGAATTGGGTTTTGGGAAAAAATAGGTTAGTATTAGGGTTTTGGGTCTAAATTAGGTTTTGGGTCAAAATTAAGGTGTCAGCTATGAGTTAAAAAAGGGTCTGGGGACAAAAATAGGTTAGAATTAGGTTTTTGTGTCTAAACTAGGTTTTGGGGTCAAAATTAGGTTATGTGTCAAATTTAGGGTTCTAAGTTAATTTTAGGTTTTGGGTCAAAATTTAGGGTTTGGATTAAAATTAGGTTCTGGGTTAAATTTAGGTTTTGGGACAAAAAATAGGTTAGAATTAGGGTTTTGGTTCAAATTTAGGGTTTAGGATCAAAACTAGGTTTAGGGTAATATTAGGTTTAGGCTTTGAATTAGGATTTTGGGTTTAAAATAGGGTTTTGTGTCGAATTAGGGTTTTGGGTCAAAATTAGGACTCGGTTATAATTTGGGTCAGTCAAAATTTTTGTTTGTCAAAATTAGGGTTCGGTATGAATTAGGGTTTTGGGTCAAAATCGGATTTTGGGTCAAATTTAGGTTTAGGGTCAAAAATAGGGTTTTGGGTCAAATTTAGGTTCTGGGTCAAAAGTAGGGTTCGGATTAGGGTTTTGGGTCTATATTAGGTTCTGGGTCAAAATTAGCGCTTTAGGTTATTTAGGGTCAAAATGTCGGTTTTGGGTCAAAATTAGGTTTAGGTTTCATTTAGGTTTTGAGTAAAGAATTTGGTTTTGGGAGAAAAATAGGTTAGAATTAGGGTTTTGGGTCTATATTAGGTTTTGGGTCAAAATTAAGGTGTCGCGTTTTTTGAGTTAAAAAAGGTTTTGGGACAAAAATAGGGTTAGAATTAGGTTTTTGTGTCTAAATTAGGTTTTGGGTCAAAATTAGGTTTGGGTCAAATTTAGGGTTTTGGGTTAATTTTAGGGTTTAGGGTCAAAATTTAGGGTTTGGGTTAAAAGTAGGGTTCATATTAGGTTTTGGGTCAAAATTAGGGCTTTGGGTTATTTTGGGTCAAAATGTCTTTTTGGGTCAAAATTAGGTTTTGGGTCAAAATTAGGGTTTATGGTTTCATTTAGGGTTTTGAGTAAAGAATTGGTTTTGGGAAAAATAGGGTTAGTATTAGGTTTTGGGTCTAAATTAGGTTTGGGTCAAATTAAGGTGTCTGTCTTGAGTTAAAAAAGGGTTTGGGGACAAAAATAGGGTTAGAATTAGGGTTTTTGTGTCTAAATTAGGTTTGGGTCAAAATTAGGTTATGTGTCAAATTTAGGTTCTGGGTTAATTTTAGGGTTTTGGGTCAAAATTTAGGGTTTGGATTAAAATTAGGGTCTGGGTTAAATTTAGGTTTTGGGACAAAAATAGGGTTAGAATTAGGTTTTGGTTCAAATTTAGGGTTTAGGATCAAAACTAGGTTTAGGGCTAATATTAGGTTTAGGCTTTGAATTAGGATTTTGGGTTTAAAATAGGGTTTTGTGTCGAATTAGGGTTTTGGGTCAAAATTAGGACTTGGGTTATAATTTGGGTAGTCAAAATTGTTTATCAAAATTAGGTTTGGTATGAATTAGGGTTTTGGGTCAAAATCGGATTTTGGGTCAAATTTAGGTTTAGGGTCAAAAATAGGTTTGGGTCAAATTTAGGTTCTGGGTCAAAAGTAGGTTGAGATAGGTTTTGGGTCTATATTAGGTTCTGGGTCAAAATTAGCGCTTGGGTTATTTAGGTCAAAATTGTTGGTCAAAATTAGGTTTAGGTTTCATTTAGGGTTTTGAGTAAAGAATTTGGTTTTGGGAGAAATATAGGGTTAGAATTAGGGTTTGGGTCTATATTAGGGTTTTGGGTCAAAATTAAGGTGTCGTTTTTGAGTTAAAAAAAAGGTTTTGGGACAAAAATAGGGTTAGAATTAGGTTTTTGTGTCTAAATTAGGTTTTGGGTCAAAATTAGGGTTATGGGTCAAATTTAGGGTTTTGGGTTAATTTTAGGTTTAGGTCAAAATTTAGGGGGGTTAAAAGTAGGTTCATATTAGGTTTTGGGTCAAAATTAGGGTTGTTATTTTGGGTCATCGTTTGGGTCAAAATTAGGTTTTGGGTCAAAATTAGGTTTAGGTTTCATTTAGGGTTTTGAGTAAAGAATGGGTTTGGGACAAAAATAGGTTAGAATTAGGGTTTTGGGTCCAAATTAGGTTTTGGGTCAAAATTAAGGTGCGCGTTGAGTTAAAAAAGGGTTTTGGGTCTAAAATAGCGTTAGAATTATGGTTTTTGTGTCTAAATTAGGTTTGGGGGTCAAAATTAGGGTTATGTGTCAAATTTAGGGTTCGGTTAATTTTAGGGTTTTGGGTCAAAATTTAGGGTTTGGATTAAAATTAGGTTCTGGGTTAAATTTAGGTTTGGGGACAAAAATAGGTTAGAATTAGGTTTTGGTTCAAATTTAGGGTTTAGGATCAAAACTAGGTTTAGGCTAAATTAGGGTTTAGGCTTTGAATTAGGATTTTGGGTTTAAAATAGGTTTTGTGTCGAATTAGGTTTTGGGTCAAAATTAGGACTCGGTTAGAATTTGGGTTTGGAGTCAAAATTTGGTTTTTGGTCAAAATTAGGGTTTTGTATGAATTAGGGTTTTGGGTCAAAATCGGATTTTGGGTCAAATTTAGGTTTAGGGTCAAAAATAGGTTTTGGGTCAAATTTAGGTTTTGGGTCAAAAGTAGGGTTCGATTAGGTTTTGGGTCTATATTAGGTTCTGGGTCAAAATTAGCTTGGGTTATTTAGGGTCAAAATGTCTGGTTTTGGGTCAAAATTAGGGTTTAGGTTTCATTTAGGGTTTTGAGTAAAGAATTTGGTTTTGGGAGAAAATATAGGTTAGAATTAGGGTTTTGGGTCAATATTAGGTTTTGGGTCAAAATTAAGGTGTCGTCTTGAGTTAAAAAAAAGGTTTTGGGACAAAAATAGGTTAGAATTAGGGTTTTTGTGTCTAAATTAGGTTTTGGGTCAAAATTAGGTTTACGGGTCAAATTTAGGGTTTTGGGTTAATTTTAGGGTTTGGGTCAAAATTTAGGGTTAAAAGTTAGGGTTCATATTAGGGTTTGGGTCAAAATTAGGGCCTTGGGTTATTTTGGGTCAAAATGTTGGGTCAAAATAGGTTTTGGGTCAAAATTAGGGTTTATGGTTTCATTTAGGGTTTTGAGTAAAGAATTGGGTTTTGGGACAAAAAAAAATTAGGGTTAGTGATTAGGGTTTTGGGTCTAAATTAGGTTTGGGGTCAAAATTAAGGTGTCAGTTTGAGTTAAAAAGGGTTGGGGGACAAAAATAGGGTTAGAATTAGGTTTTTGTGTCTAAATTAGGTTTTGGGGTCAAAATTAGGTTATGTGTCAAATTTAGGTTCTAAGTTAATTTTAGGTTTTGGGTCAAAATTTAGGGTTTGGATTAAAATTAGGTTCTGGGTTAAATTTAGGGTTTGGGACAAAAATAGGGTTAGAATTAGGGTTTTGGTTCAAATTTAGGGTTTAGGATCAAAACTAGGTTTAGGGCTAAAATTAGGTTTAGGCTTTGAATTAGGATTTTGGGTTTAAAATAGGTTTTGTGTCTAATTAGGGTTTTGGGTCAAAATTAGGACTCGGGTTATAATTTGGGTCAAGGTCAAATTTTTTTGGGTCCAAAATTAGGTTTTGGTATGAATTAGGGTTTTGGGTCAAAATCGGATTTTGGGTCAAATTTAGTTTAGGTTTAGTCAAAATAGGGTTTTGGGTCAAATTTAGGTTCTTTGGTCAAAATTAGGGTTCGATTAGGTTTTGGGTCAATATTAGGGTTCTGGGTCAAAATTAGCGCTTTGGGTTATTTAGGTCAAAATTAGTTTTGGGTCAAAATTAGGGTTTAGGGTTTCATTTAGGATTTTGAGTAAAGAATTTGGTTTTTGGGAGAAAAATATAGGTTAGAATTAGGGTTTTGGTCTTATATTAGGTTTTGGGTCAAAATTAGGTTTAGGTCAAATTGGTTTTTGAGTTAAAAAAGGTTTTGAGACAAAAAAGGTTAGAATTAGGGTTTTGTGTCTAAATTAGGTTTTTGGATCAAAAATTAGGGTTTAGGTCAAATTTAGGTTTTGGGTTATTTTTAGGTTTATGGTCAAAATTTAGGGTTTTGGGTTAAAAAATTAGGTTTTGGGTCAAAATTAGGTTTTAGTTTTTGGGTCAAAATTGGTTTTCTTTGGTTTTGGGTCAAAATTAGGTTTTGGATCAAAATTAGGGTTTATGGTTTCATTTAGGTTTTGAGTAAGAATTGGGTTTGGGTCAAAAATAATAGGTTAGTATTAGGTTTTGGGTCTAAATTAGTTTGGGTCGGTTTTGGGTCAAAATTAAGGTGGTTATGAGTTAAAAAAGGGTTTTGGGACAAAATAGGGTTATAATTAGGTTTTTGTGTCTAAATTAGGTTTTGGGGTCAAAATTAGGGTTATGGGTCAAATTTAGGTTTTGGGTTAATTTTAGGGTTTAGGTCAAAATTTAGGGGTTTGGATTAAAATTAGGTTCTGGGTTAAATTTAGGTTTTGGGACAAAAATAGGTTAGAATTAGGGTTTTGGTTCAAATTTAGGGTTTAGGATCAAAACTAGGTTTAGGGTTAAAATTAGGTTTAGGCTTTGAATTAGGATTTTGGGTTTAAAATAGGGTTTTGTGTCAAATTAGGTTTGTAAAATTAGGACTCAGGTTATAATTTGTTTTGGGTCAGTCAAAATTTTGGGTTTTTAGTCAAAATTAGGGGTTTTCTGGTATGAATTAGGGTTTTGGGTCAAAATTCGGATTTTGGGTCAAATTTAGGATTTTGGGTCAAAAATAGGGTTAATTGTTTTTTTAAAATTTGTTTAGGGTCAAATTTAGGTTTTAGGTCAAATTTAGTGTTTAGGGTTTTCAAAATTAGGGTTTTGGGTCTAAATTAGGTTTTGGGTCAAAATTAGGGCGTCTTAGTTGTTTAGGGTCAAAATTAGTTTTGGGTCAAAATTAGGTTTAGGGTTCATTTAGGGTTTTGAGTAAAGAATTGGGTTTTGGGAGAAATATAGGGTTAGAATTAGGTTTTGGGTCAATATTAGGTTTTGGGTCAATTAGGTTTGGGTTTTGAGTTAAAAAAGGGTTTTGGGACAAAATTAGGGTTAGAATTAGGTTTTTGTGTCTAAATTAGGTTTTGGGTCAAAATTAGGGTTTGGGTCAAATTTAGGTTTTGGGTTAATTTTAGGTTTAGGGTCAAATTTAGGGTTTTGGGTAAATTAGGGTTTAGGGTATATTAGGGTTTTGGGTCAAAATTATTGGGTTTTGCAAAAATTAGGTTTTGGGTCAAAATTAGGTTTTAGATCAAAATTAGGGTTTATGGTTTCAATTAGGGTTTTGAGTAAAGAATTGGGTTTTGGGACAAAAATAGGGTCAGAATTAGGCTTTGGGTCAAAATTAGGGTTTTGGGTCAAAATTAAGGTTATGAGTTAAAAATAGGTTTGGGGACAAAATTAGGTTAGAATTATGGTTTTTGAGTCAAAATTAGGTTTTGGGTCAAAATTAGGTTATGGGTCAAATTTAGGGTTCTGGGGTCAATTTAGGTTTTGGGTCAAAATTTAGGGTTTGGATTAAAATTAGGTTCTGGGTTAAATTTAGGGTTTTGGGACAAAAATAGGTTAGAATTAGGTTTTGGTTCAAATTTAGGTTTAGGATCAAAACTAGGTTTAGGGTCAACATTAGGTTTAGGCTTTGAATTAGGATTTTGGGTTTAAAATAGGTTTTGTGTCAATTAGGTTTTGGGTCAAAATTAGGCTTTGAGTTAAATTTGGGTTTGGGTCAAAATTTTTTTGTCAAAATTAGGTTTTGGTTAGAATTAGGTTTTGGGTCAAATTTGGTTTTGGGTCTTTAGGTTTTGGGTCGGGTTTTGGTCAAATTTAGGGTTTTGGGTCAAAATTAGGGTTTTTAGGATTGGGGGCAAAATTAGGGTTTTGGGTTATTTAGGGTCAAAATTAGGGTTTGGGTCAAAATTAGGTTTATGGTTAATTTAGGTTTTGGGTAGGTTTAAAGAATTAGGGTTTGGCAAAAATTAGGTTAGTAAATTAGGTTTTGAGTCAATATTAGGTTTGGGTCAAAATTAGGGTTTGAGTTAAATTAGGTTTTGGGACAAAAATAAGGTTAGAATTGGTTTTGGTTTTGGTTTTGGGTCAAAATTAGGTTTTGTGTCAAATTAGGTTTTATGGTCAATTTTAGGTTTTGGGTAAATTTAGGTTTAGGATCAATTAGGGTTTGGGCAAAATTAGGGTTATATTAGGTTTTGGGTCAAATTAGGTTTTGGGTTATTTTGGGTCAAAATTGGTTTTGATCAAAATTAGGGTTTGGGTCAACATTAGGTTTTATGGTTCATTTAGGTTTTGAGTAAAAATTGGTTTGGGGACAAAAATATGGTTAGAATTAGGTTTTGGGTCAAAATTAGGTTTTGGGTCAAAATTAAGTGTTTTGAGTTAAAATAGGGTGGGGACAAATATGGTTAGAATTAGGGTTTTGGGGTCTAAATTAGGTTTTGGGGTAAAATTAGGGTTATGGGTCAAATTTAGGGTTTGGGTTAATTTTAGGTTTAGGGTCAAAATTTAGGGTTTGATTAAAATTAGGGTTTGGTTAAATTTAGGTTTTGGGACAAAAATAGGGTTAGAATTAGGTTTTGGTTAAATTTAGGGTTTAGGATCAAAATTAGGTTTAGGGTTAATATTAGGGTTTAGGCTTTGAATTAGGATTTTGGGTTTAAAATAGGGTTTTGGGTCAAAATTAGGTTTTGGGTCAAAATTAGGCTTGGGTTATAATTTGGTTTGGGGTCAAAATTAGGTTTTGGGTCAAAATTAGGGTTTGGTATGAATTAGGTTTTGGGTCAAAATAGGATTTGGGTAAATTTAGTTTGGGTTTGGTTATAGGGTTGGTTTTGGGTCAAAAATAGGTTTTTTGGGTCAAATTTAGGTTGGGTCAAATTTAGGGTTAGTATTTAGGGTTTTGGGTCTAAATTAGGGTTGGGTCAAAATTAGGCTTTGGGTATTTAGGGTCAAAATTAGGTTTTGGGTCAAAATTAGGTTTAGGGTTTCATTTAGGGTTTTGGTAAAGAATTTGGGTTTTGGGTCAAAAATAGGGTTAGAATTAGGTTTTGGGCAATTAGGTTTAGGGTCAAAATTAGGGTGGTTTGAGTTAAATAGGGTTTGGGCAAAAATAGTTTAGAATTAGGTTTTGTGTCAAAATTAGGTTTTGGGTCAAAATTAGGGTTTGGGTATTTAGGGTAATTTTAGGTTTAGGATCAAAATTTAGGGTTTGGGTCAAAATTAGGTTGGTTTTTAAAATTAGGGTAAATTAGGGTCTTAGGTTTTGGGTAAAATTAGGTTTAGGGTCAAAATTAGGGTTTATGGTTAACATTTAGGGTTTTGAGTAAAGAATTGGGTTTGGGCTGGTTGAATTAGGTTTTTGGTCAAAATTAGGTTTAGGGTCAAAATTAAGGTGGTTTTGAGTTAATTAGGTTTGGGGTCAAAATAGGTTAAATTAGGTTTTTGTATAAATTAGGTTTTGGGTCAAAATTAGGTTTGGGTCAAATTTAGGGTTCAGGGTTAATGTTAGGTTTGGGTAAAATTTAGGGTTTGGATTAAAATTAGTTTGGTTAAATTTAGGTTTTGGGACAAAAATAGGGTTAGAATTAGGGTTTGGTTCAAATTTAGGTTTAGGTCAAAACTAGGTTTAGGGTCAATATTAGGTTTAGGCTGAATTAGGATTTTGGTTTAAAATAGGTTTTGTGTCGAATTAGGGTTTTGGGTCAAAATTAGGACTCGGGTTATAATTGTTGGGTCAAAATTTTGGGTCTGCAAAATTAGGTTTTGGGTAAAATTAGGTTTTGGGTCAAAATCGGGTTTTGGGTCAAATTTAGGTTTGGGTCAAAATTAGGGTTATTATTTTGGTTAAAATTAGGGTGGCGTTTTTGGTAAATTAGGTTTGGTCAATTAGTTTTGGTGTCAAATTTAGGTTTAGGGTCAATTAGGTAATTAGGTTTTGGATCAAATTGGTTTGGGTCAAAATTAGGTTTTGGGTTTTGGGTCAAAATGTGGTTTTGGGTCAAAATTAGGGTTTAGGTTTCATTTAGGGTTTTGAGTAAAGAATTAGGTTTTTTGGGACAAAATTAGGTTTAGAATTAGGTTTTGGGTCAAAATTAGGTTTTGGGTAATTAGGGTTTTGGTCAAATAAGGTGTTTTGGTTTTGAGTTAAATTGGGTTTTTGGGACAAAATTAGGTTAGAATTAGGGTTTTTGTGTCTAAATTAGGTTTGGGTCAAAATTAGGTTATGGGTCAAATTTAGGGTTCTAAGTTAAATTTAGGTTTAGGTCAAAATTTAGGGGTTTGGATTAAAATTAGGTTCTGGGTTAAATTTAGGTTTGGGGACAAAATTAGGTTAGAATTAGGTTTTGGTTCAATTTAGGGTTTAGGATCAAAATTAGGGTTTAGGTTAAAATTAGGTTTAGGCTTTGAATTAGGATTTTGGGTTTAAAATAGGGTTTTGTGTCTAATTAGGTTTTGGGTCAAAATTAGGCTCGGGTTAAATTTGGGTTTTGGGCAAAATTTATTGGTCAAAATTAGGGTTTCGGGTTGTCAAATTAGGGTTTTGGGTCAAAATAGGATTCTGGGTCAATTAGGTTTTGGGTCAAAATAGGTTAGAATTAGTTTTGGTTAAAATTAGGTTTTAGGTCAAAAATTCTGTTCTGGGTCAAATTTAGGTCTTGGGTCAAAATTAGGGTTGTATTAGGTTTTGGGTCTAAATTAGGGTTTTGGGTCAAAATTAGGCTGGGTTATTTTGGGTCAAAATTAGTTTGGGGTCAAAATTAGGTTTAGGTTTCAATTAGGGTTTTGAGTAAAAATTTGGTTTTGGGACAAAAATAGGTCTGTTTTGGGTCAATTTAGGTTTTGGGTCAAAATTTAGGTGTTTGGTTTTTGAGTTAAAATTAGGTTTTGAGTCAAATAGGGTTAGAATTATGGTTTTTGTTCAAATTAGGTTTTAGGGTCAAAATTAGGTTTGGGTCAAATTTAGGGTTTGTTAATTTTAGTTAGGTCAAAATAGGGTTTAGGTAAAATTAGGTTTGGGTCAAAATTAGGTTTTGGGTCTTATTTGTAAAATTTTTAGGTTTGGGTCAAAATTAGGGTTTTAGGTCAAAATTAGGTTTAGGTTTATTTAGGGTTTTGAGTAAAGAATTTGGGTTTTGGGTAAAATTAGGTTAGAATTAGGTTGGGTCAAAATTAGGTTTTGGGTCAAAATTAAGGTGTCAATAGTTTTTGAGTTAAAATTAGGTTTTGGGACAAAATAGGGTTAAATTAGGTTTTTGTGTCAAAATTAGTTTGGGTCAAAATTAGGTTATGGGTCAAATTTAGGGTTTGGGTTAATTTTAGGTTTTGGGTCAAAATTTAGGGGTTTGGATTAAAATTAGGTTCTGGTAAATTTAGGGTTTTGGGAAAAAATAGGTTAGAATTAGGGTTTTGGTTAAATTTAGGGTTTAGGATCAAAATTAGGTTTAGGAAAATTAGGTTGGCTTTTTTTAATTTGTTTTGGGTCAAAATTAGCGGTTATAATTTGGGTTTCGGGTCAAATTTTGTTTTTTGGGTCAAAATTAGGTTGGGTTAGAATTAGGTTTTGGGTCAAAATCGGGTTTTGTGTCAAATTTAGGTTAGGGTCAATGTTTTTTTTGAAAAATTAGGTTTAGGTAAAAATAGGGTTGGCAAATTTAGGTGGAAAAGTAGGTTAATTAGGGTTTTGGGTCAAAATTAGGTTTTGGGTCAAAATTAGGCTTTATTATGGTCAAAATTTGGTTTGGGTCAAAATTAGGTTTAGGGTTTCATTTAGGGTTTGAGTAAAAATTAGGTTTTGGACAAAAATTAGGGTTAAATTTAGGGTTTGTGGTCAAAATTTGTTTTGGTTAAATAGGTTTTGGGACAAAAATAGGGTTAGAATTAGGTTTTGGTTAAATTTAGGGTTTGGGACAAAATTAGGTTAGGGTCAAATTTAGGTTTGGGTTAATTTTAGGTTTATGGTCAAAATTAGGTTTGGGTTAAAATTGTAGGTCATTAGGGTTTGGGGTCAAAATTAGGGTTTTAGTGGAAATTAGGTTTTGGGAATTAGGGTTTTGGGTCAAAATTAGGTTTATGGTTTCAATTAGGGTTTTGAGTCAAAATTGGGTTTTGAAATTTGGTTTTGGGTCAAATTAGGTTTTGGGTCAAAATTAAGGTTTTTGAGTTAAAATAGGGTTTTGGGCAAAAATAGGGTTAAAATTAGGTTTTGGGTCTAAATTAGGTTTTGGGTCAAAATTAGGGTTTGGGTCAAATTTAGGGTTTTGGTTAATTTAGGTTTTGGGTCAAAATTTAGGGGTTTGGATTAAAATTTAGGTTTCGGGTTAAATTTAGGTTTTGGGACAAAAATAGGGTTAGAATTAGGTTTTGGTTAAATTTAGGTTTAGGGTCAAAACTAGGGTTTTGGGTTAAAATTAGGTTTAGGTTGTTTTTTGGGTTTTGTTGTCAATTATGGTTTTGGGTCAAAATTAGCTGGTTATATTTTGGGTCAAAATTTCGTTTTTATCAAAATTAGGTTTTAGGTTTGAATTGGTTTTGGGTAAATCGTTTTGGGTCAATTAGGTTTTGGGTCATTGGTTTGGTTTTAGTTTGAATTAGGTTTGGTGTTAAATTAGGGTTTTGGGTCAAAATTAGGGTTGGTCAAATTTAGGTTTGGGTCAAAATAGGGTTCGTTAGGTTTTGGGTCATTAGTTTTTTTAGGTTTTGGGTCAAAATTAGGTTTGGGTTATTTTGGGTCAAAATTTCGGTTTTGGGTCAAAATTAGGTTTAGGGTCAATTAGGGTTTTGAGTAAAATTAGGGTTTGGGACAAAATTAGGGTTAGAATTAGGGTTTTGGGTCAAATTATTTTGGGTCAAAATTAAGGTGTTAGGTTTTGAGTTAAAAATATGGTTTTGGGACAAAAATAGGTTAGAATTAGGTTTGGAAATTAGGTTGGGTCAAAATTAGGTTTTGGTCAAATTTTAGGTTTTGGGTTAATTATTTATGGTCAATTAGGTTGGGTTAAATTGGGTTCAATTTAGGTTTTGGGTCAAATTGGTTTGGGTTATTTTGGGTCAAAATTAGGTTATTTGGGTCAAAATTAGGGTTTATGCAATTAGGTTTGAGTAAGAATTGGGTTTTACAAATTGGGTTTAAATTAGGTTTAGGTGTAAATTAGGTTTTGGGTCAAAATTATGGTTTTGGGTAAAATTTTGAGTTAAATTAGGGTTTTGGGTCAAAATTAGGGTTAGAATTAGGTTTTTATGTCAAAATTAGGTTTTGGGTCAAAATTAGGTTCTGGGTCAAATTTAGGGTTGGGTTAATTTAGGTTTTGGGTCAAAATTTAGGTTTTGGATTAAAATTAGGTTTTGGGTCAAATTTAGAGTTTGGGACAAAATTAGGGTTAGAATTAGGGTTTTGGTTCAAATTTAGGTTTTGGGTCAAAATTAGGTTTAGGTTAAAATTAGGTTTAAGCTGAATTAGATTTTGGGTTAAAATTAGGTTTTGGGTAAAATTAGGGTTTTGGGTCAAATTAGGACTTGGGTTAAATTAGGGTTTTGGGTCAAAATTTTGGTTCTGGGTCAAAATTAGGTTTGGGTTAAAATTAGGTTTTGGGTCAAATTAGGTTTTGGGTCAAATTTAGGTTTAGGGTCAAAATTAGGGTTTGAATTAGGTTTTTGGGTCAAAATTAGGGTTTAGGGTCAAAATAGTGGTTTTGGGTCAAAATTAGGTTTGGGTTAAATTAGGGTTCAATTAGGTTTTGGGTCTAAATTAGGTTTTGGGTCAAAATTAGGCTTTGGATTATTTTGGGTCAAATTAGGTTTTGGGTCAAAATTAGGTTTAGGGTTTCAATTAGGGTTTGATAATGGGTTTTGGGAAAAATAGGTTAGAATTAGGTTTGGGTCAAATTTGGGTTTTGGGTCAAAATTTGGGTTTTTGGGTCAAAATTAAGGTGTTGTTTTGAGTTAAAATTAGGTTTTGGGACATGGTAGATTATTTGGGTCCAAATTAGTTTGGGGTCAAAATTAGGTCTGGGTCAAATTTATGGTTTTGGTTAATTTAGGTTTTGGTCAGGGTTAAATTAGGTTTGGGTCAAATTTAGGTTTTGGGCAATTAGGGTCAGAATTAGGTTTTGGTCAAATTTAGGGTTTTGGATCAATTTTTTAGGTTAAAATTATGGTTTAGGTTTAAATTAGGTTTTGGGTAAAATTAGGGTTTTGTGTCAAAATTAGGGTTTTGGGTCAAAATTGGTTTTTATTTTTTTGGTATTTAGTTTTGGGTTAATTAGGTTTGGTCGAATTAGGGTTTTGGGTCAAATTGGATTTTGGGTCAAATTTAGGTTTGGGTCAAAAATAGGTTAAATTAGTTTTGTGTTTTGGTTTTTTTTAGGTTTGGGTCAAATTAGGGTTTAAATTAGGGTTTTGGTATAGTTTGGGTCAAAATTAGGCTTTGGGTTATTTAGGGTCAAAATTAGGGTTTTGGGTCAAAATTAGGTTTAGGGTTACATTTAGGGTTTTGAGTAAAATTTGGTTTTAGGACATAGGTTAATTAGGGTTTTGGGTCTAATTAGGTTTTGGGTCAAAATTAGGGTGTCGGTTTGAGTTAAAAAAAGGTTTTGGGAAAATAGGTAATTAGGTTTTGTGCTAAATTAGGTTTTGGGTCAAAATTAGGTTTGGGTAAATTAGGGTTTTGGGTTAAATTTAGGTTTATGGTCAAAATTTAGGGTTTGGGTTAAAATTAGGGTATTAGGTTTTGGGTCAAATTAGGTTTTGGTCAAAATTTTTTAAAATTAGGTTTGGGGTCAACATTAGGGTTTAGTATTTGGATTTTGAGTAAAAATTGGGTTTTGTGTCAAATTAGGTTTTAGTAAATTAGGGGTTTGGGTCAAAATTAGGTTTTGGGTCAAAATTAAGGTGATTTTGAGTAAAATAGTTTGGGGACAAAAATAGGGTTAGAATTAGGTTTTTGTGTCTAAATTAGGTTTTGGGTCAAAATTAGGGTTCTGGGTCAAATTTAGGTTCTGGTAAATTTTAGGTTTTGGGTCAAAATTTAGGATTTTGGATTAAAATTTGGGTTGAGTTAAATCTAGGGTTTTGGGACAAAATAGGGTTAGAATTAGGTTTTGGTTAAATTTAGGGTTTAGGATCAAAATTAGGTTAGCAAAATTAGGTTTGCTTTTGGGTTGGTGGAATTAGGGTTTTGGGTCAAAATTAGGATTTGGGTTATAATTTGGGTTTGGGGTAAAATTTGGGTTTTGGGTCAAAATTAGTGGGTCAAAATTAGGGTTTTGGGTCAAATTAGGTTTTGGGTCAAAATTAGGGTTTGGGTCAAAAATAGGGTTAGAATTTTAAAATTAGGGTTTTGGGCAAATATAGGTTCTGGGTCAAATTTAGGGTTTGATTAGGTTTGGGGTCAAAATTAGGTTTGGGTCAAAATTAGGGTTTTTTTTTTAATTAGGTTTTGGGTCAAAATTAGGTTTTGGTTAAAATTTAGGGTTTGAGTAAAGAATTGGGTTTGGGACAAAATAGGGTTAGAATTAGGTTTGTATTAGTTTTAGGTCAAATTAGGGTTTTGGATCAAAATTAAGGTTGGTTAAATATGGTTTTTGGACAATAGGTAGATTAGGTTTGGGTCAAATTAGGTTTTGGGTCAAATTAGGTTAGGGGTCAAATTTAGGTTTTGGTTAAATTTAGGTTTTAGGTCAAAATTTAGGGTTTGGAATTAGGTTTCGGGTTAAATTTAGGGTTTTGGGACAAATAGGTAAATTAGGTTTTGGTTCAAATTTAGGGTTTAGGATCAAAATTAGGTTTAGGGTTAAAATTAGGGTTTAGGCTTTGAATTAGGAT
Source organism: Sophora flavescens (assembly GCA_030762895.1). NCBI lineage: Eukaryota > Viridiplantae > Streptophyta > Magnoliopsida > Fabales > Fabaceae > Sophora > Sophora flavescens. The sequence continues at coordinate 17,118 of JAUPTC010000284.1, forward strand.
TTTGGGTAAAATAGTTTGTGAATTAGGGTTTTGGGCATGTGGGTTATAATTTGGGTTTTGGGTCAAAATTTTGGTTTGCAAAATTAGGTTTCGGTTAATTATTTGGGTCAAATTAGTTTTTGGGTAAATTTAGGTTTAGGGACAAAAATAGGTTAGAATTTAGGTTTGGTTAAAATTAGGTTTAGGGTCAAAATTAGGGTTTGTGTATTTAGGTTTAGGGTCAAAATTAGGGTTTTTCAAAATTAGGTTGGGTAAAATTTAGGTTTTGGGTCAAAATTAGGGTTATTTGGGTAATTTAGGTTTTGGGTCAAAATTAGGTTGGTTTTTTTGAATTAGGTTTTGGGCTTAGGGTTAAATTAGGGTTTTGGGTCAAAATTAGGTTTTCACTTAGGTTTGATTAAATTTAATAGTCAAAAATTTTTGGGTCAAAATTAGGGTTAGAATTAGGTTTTTGGTCAAAATTAGGTTTGGTAAAATTAGGGTTTTGGGTAATTAGGTTTTGGGTCAAATTTAGGGTTTGGGTCAATAGGGTAATTAGGGTTTTGGGTCAAATTAGGTTTTGGAAATGGTGGGTCAAATTAGGTTTTGGGTCAAAATTAGTTTTGGGTCAAAATTAGGTTTATGGTTAAATTTAGTTTTGGTAAAATTAGGGTTTTGGGAAATTAGGGTTGGAAATTAGGTTTTGGGTCAAAATTTGGGTTTTGGGTCAATTGGTTAAATTAGGTTTTAGGACAAAATTAGGTTAGAATTAGGTTTTTTCAAAATTAGGTTTGGGTCAAAATTAGGGTTGGGTCAAATTTAGGGTTTGGTATTAGGTTTTGGGTCAAAATTTAGGGTTTGGTCAAAATTAGGTTGGTTAAATTTAGGGTTTTGGCAAATTAGGGTCAAATTAGGGTTTTGGTTCAAATTTAGGTTTAGGGTCAAAATTAGGGTTTAGGTTAAAATTAGGTTTGGGTTAGAATTAGATTTGGGTTTGGAAATTGGGTTGGCAAATTAGGTTTAGGTTAAATTTGGGTTTGGGGTCAAAATTAGTTGGTCAAAATTAGGTTTAGGTTAATTAGGTTTTGGGTCAAAATAGGGTTGGTCAAATTAGGTTTTGGGTCAAAATTAGGGTTTGGGTAAAATTAGGTTTGGTTAAATTTAGGTTTAGGGTCAAAAATAGTTGGGTATTTAGGTTTTTGGTCAAAATTAGGGTTTTGTCAAAATTAGGGTTTTGGGTTTTTGGGTCAAAATTAGGGTTTTTGGTCAAATTAGGTTTTAAAATTAGGTTGGGTCAAAATTAGGGTTTTGGGTCAAAATTAGGGTTTTGTAAATTAGGTTTTGGGTCAAAATTAGGGTTTGGGTCAAAAAGGTTTAGGTCAATTTAGGTTTTGGGTCAACATTAGGGTTGATTAGGTTTTTGGTCAAAATTAGGCTTTGGGTCAAAATTAGGTTTGGGTCAAATTTAGGTTTGGTCAATATTGTTTGGTCTTAGGTAGGGTTAATTAGGGTTTATTTAGGTTTGGGTCAAAATTAGGTTTGAGGTTATTTTGGGTCAAATTAGGTTTTAGGTCAAAATTAGGGTTTAGGTTTTAATTTAGGTTGGTAAAAATTTGGTTTTGGGTCAAAATTAGGTTTGGAAAATTAGGGTTTTGGGAATTAGGTTTTAGGTCAAAATTTGGTTTGGGTCAAAATTAGGTTTTGAGTTAAATTAGGGTTTTGGGACAAAAATAGGGTTAGAATTAGGTTTTGGCAATTAGGTTTTGGGTCAAAATTAGGTTTTGAAATTGTCGTATTTAGGTTTAGGGTCAAATTTAGGGGTTTGGATTAAAATTAGGGTTTGGGTTAAATTTAGGTTTTGGGACTATTAGGTTTTGTCAAATTAGGTTTGGTCAATTAGGTTTAGGGTTAAAATTAGGTTTAGGTGAATTAGGTTTTGGGTTAAAAATAGGTTTTTGTAATTATGGTTTTGGGTCAAAATTAGCTTTGTTAAATTTTGTTAATTTTGGGTCAAAATTAGGGTTTATTAGGTTTTGGTCAAAATTAGGTTTTGGGTCAAAATAGGTTTTGGGTCAAAATTAGGTTTTGGGTCAAAATTAGGGTTAGAATTAGTTTTAGGTCAAAATTAGGTTTAGGGTCAAAATTAGGGTTTGGGTCAAATTTAGGGTTTTGGGTCAAAATTAGGGTTAAAATTAGGTTTTGGGTAAATTAGGTTTTGGGTCAAAATTAGCTTTGGGTATTGGGTTTAGGTTTTGGGTCAAATTAGGGTTTAGTTTATTGGGTTGAGTAAATTGGGTTTTGGGACAAAATTAGTGTTGAATTAGGTTTTGGGTCAAATTTAGGTTTTGGATCAAAATTTAGGTTTTGGTTAAATAGGTTTTGGGACAAAAATAGGTGAATTAGGTTTTGGGTAAATTTAGGTTTAGGGCAAAATTAGGGTTATGGGTCAAATTTAGGTTTTGGGTTAATTTGGTTTGGTCAAAATTAGGTTGGGTTAAAATTGGTTAGGGTAAAATTAGGTTTTGGGTCAAAATTAGGGTTTTGGGTTATTTTGGGTCAAATTATGTTTTGGGTCAAAATTAGGTTTGGATAAAATTTAGGTTTTGAGTAAAGAATTTGGTTTTGAGACAAAAATAGGGTTTTTTCAAATTAGGTTTTGGGTCAAAATTAGGTTTGGGTCTTTGTGTGATCAAGGTTTTGGGATGAGTTAAATTAGGTATTGGGTCTTTAGGGTTAGAATTAGGTTTTGGTGTAAATTAGGGTTTGGGGTCAAAATTAGGTTTTGGGTCAAATTTAGTTTGGTAAATTTTAGGTTTTGGGTCAAAATTTAGGGTTTGGATTAAAATTTGGTTCGGGTTAAATTTAGGTTTGAGACAAAATAGGTTAGGATTATGGTTTTGGTTAAAATTTAGGTTTAGGTCAAAATTAGGTTTAGGTCAAAATTAGGTTTAGGCTTTGAATTAGGATTTTGGTTAAAATAGGTTTTGGAAAATTAGGTTTGGGTCAAAATTAGTTGGGTCAAAATTTGGGTTTGGGGTCAAAATATTTTGGTCAAATGGAAAATTAGGGTTTTGGTTTGAATTTGGGTTTTGGGTCAAAATAGGGTTTGGGTCAAATTTAGGTTTTGGGTCCAAATTAGGTTTTGGGTAAAATTTAGGTTTTGGGTCAAAATTAGGGTTTGGGTCAAAATTAGGGTTAAATTAGGTTTTGTTCAAAATTAGGGTTTTGGGTTAAATAGGTTTGGGTCAAATTAGGGTCAAAATTAGGGTTTAGGGTCCAAATTAGGTTTTGGGTCAAAATTAGGTTTTGGGTCAAATTAGGGTTAGAATTAGGTTTTTGGTCAAATTTAGGTTTTGGGTCAAATTTAGGTTTGGGTTAAATTTAGGGTTTTGGGACAAAATTAGTGGTTAGAATTAGGTTTTGGTTAAAATTAGGTTTAGGATCAAAATTAGGGTTTGGGTCAAAATTAGGTTTAGGGGTAAAATTTTAGGGTTTTGGGTCAAAATTTAGGTTTTGGGTCAAAATTTAGTTTTGGTTAAAATTAGGTTTTGGGTCAAAAATTAGGGTTTTGGGTTATATTAGGTTTTCAAAATTAGGTTTTGGGTCAAAATTTAGGTTTTGGGTCAAAATTAGGTTTTGGTTTCAATTAGGTTTTGAGTAAAGAATTGGGTTTTGGGACAAAAATAGGTTAGTTATAAATTAGGTTTTGTCAAAATTGGGTTTTTGGGTCAAAATTAAGGTGTCGGGTTTTTGAGTTAAAAAAGGTTTTGGGACAAAAATAGGTTAGAATTAGGGTTTTTGTGTCTAAATTAGGTTTTGGGTCAAAATTAGGGTTTGGGTCAAATTTAGGTTCGGATTAATTTTAGGTTTAGGGTCAAAATTTAGGGGTTTGGTTAAAATTAGGTTTTGGGTTAAATTAGGGTTTTGGGTCAAAAATAGGGTTAGAATTAGGTTTTGGTTCAAATTTAGGTTTAGGATCAAAATTAGGGTTTAGGTTACAATTAGGGTTTAGGCTTTGAATTAGGTTTGGGTATAAAATAGGTTTTGTGTCATTAGGTTTTGGGTCAAATTAGGCTGGGTTATAATTTGGGTTTGAGGTCAAAATTTGGTTTTGGACAAAATTAGGTTGGGTCAGAATTAGGTTTTGGGTCAAAATTGTTTGGGGTCAAATTTAGGTTTAGGGTTGGTTATTAAGTTTTTGGGTCAAAATTAGGGTTTTGGGTCAAAATTAGGGTTTTGGGTCAATTTAGGTTTTGGGTCATTTGGGTTAGAATTAGGTTTTGGGTTCAAATTAGGTTTTGGGTCAAAATTAGTTGGGTTTAGGTTTTGGTCAAAATTAGGTTTTGGGTTAAATTTAGGGTTTTGAGTAAAATTAGGTTTTGGGCAAAATTAGGGTTAGAATTAGGGTTTTGGGTCAAAATTAGGTTTGGGTCTAAAATTAGGTTTTGGGACATGGTATTAGGATTTTGGTCAAAATTAGGTTTTGGGTCAAATAGGGTTTGGGAATTTAGGTTTTATGGTCAAATTTAGGTTTAGGGTCAAAATTAGGTTGTCAATTAGGGTTTTGGGTCAAAATTAGGGTTTTGGGTCAATATTAGGGTTTGGGTAATTTTGGGTCAAAATTAGTTTTGGGTCAAAATTAGGTTTTGGTTTCAATTAGGGTTTTAAAAATTGGTTTGGGACAGGTTAGAATTAGGGTTTTGGGTCTAAATTGGGTTTTGGGTCAAAATTAGGTTTAGGTAAAATTAGGGTTTTGAGTTAAAAAAGGTTTTGGGCAAAAATAGGGTTAGAATTAGGTTTTTGTGTCTAAATTAGGTTTTGGGTCAAAATTAGGGTTATGGGTCAAATTTAGGTTCTTGGTTAATTTAGGGTTTAGGGTCAAAATTTAGGGGTTTGGATTAAAATTAGGTTTGGGTTAAATTTAGGGTTTTGGGACAAAAATAGGGTTAGAATTAGGTTTTGGTTCAAATTTAGGTTTAGGGTCAAAACTAGGTTTAGGTTAAAATTAGGGTTTAGGCTTGAATTAGGATTTTGGGTTTAAAATAGTGTTTTGTGTCAATTAGGTTTTGGGTCAAAATTAGGTCTGGGTTATAATTTGGGTTTGGGGTCAAAATTTTTTTTAAAATTAGGGTTTCGGGTTTGCATTAGGTTTTGGGTCAAAATTAGGTTTTGGGTCAAATTTAGGGTTTAGGGTCAAAAATTTTTTGGGTTATTGTTTTTTTAAATTAGGTTTAGGTCAAAAATGGTTTTGGGTCAAATTTAGGTCTTGGGTCAAAAAGTAGGGGTTAGGTTTTGGGTCTAAATTAGGGTTTTGGGTCAAAATTAGGCTTTTTATTTTGGGTCTTGGTTTTGGGTCAAAATTAGGTTTAGGGTTTCATTTAGGGTTTGAGTTAAGAATTGGGTTTTGGGAAAAATAGGTTAGAATTAGGGTTTTGGGTCAAATTAGGTTTTGGGTCAAATTAGGGTTTTGGGTCAAAATTAAGGTGTCGGTTTTGAGTTAAAATGGGTTTTGGGACAATAGGGTTTGAATTAGGTTTTTGTGTCAAAATTAGGTTTTGGGTCAAAATTAGGTTTTGGGTCAAATTTAGGTTAGGTTAATTTTAGGTTTAGGGTCAAAATTTAGAGGTTTGGATTAAAATTAGGGTTTTGGGTTAAATTTAGGGTTTGGGACAAAAATAGGGTTAGAATTAGGGTTTTGGTTCAAATTTAGGTTTAGGATCAAAACTAGGTTTAGGGTTAAAATTAGGTTTAGGCTTTGAATTAGGATTTTGGGTTTAAAATAGGGTTTTGTGTCAAATTAGGTTTTGGGTCAAAATTAGTTGGTTATAATTTAGTTTGGGGTCAATTTTGGTTTATCAAAATTAGGTTTAGGGTATGAATTAGGTTTTGGGTTAAAATAGATTTTGGGTCAAATTTAGGGTTTAGGGTCAAAAATAGGGTTAAATTAAGTTTTTGTGTTAAAATTAGGTTTAGGGTCAAAAATAGGTTTTGGGTCAAATTTAGGTTTTGGTCAAAAGTAGGTTAAAATTAGGTTTTTGGGTCTAAATTAGGTTCTGGGTCAAAATTAGTGTTTGGGTTTTTAGGTCAAAATTAGGTTTTGGGTCAAAATTAGGTTTAGGGTTCATTTAGGTTTTGAGTAAAGAATTTGGTTTTGGGAAAAAATAGGTTAGAATTAGGTTTTGGTCAATATTAGGTTTTGGGTCAAAATTAATTGTCTTTGAGTTAAAAATAGGTTTGGGGACAAAAATAGGGTTAGAATTAGGGTTTTGTGTCTAAATTAGGTTTTGGGTCAAAATTAGGGTTTTGGGTCAAATTTAGGGTTTGGGTATTTGTGTTAATTTTAGGTTTAAGGTCAAAATTAGGGGGTTAAATTTAGGTTCAAATTAGGTAATTAGGGTTTTGGGTAAAATTTATGGTTTTGGGTCAAAATTAGGGTTTCGGGTCAAAATTAGGTTTATGGTTTCACTTAGGTTTTGAGTAAAAATTGGGTTTTGGGACAAAAAAGGGTTAGAATTAGGTTTGGGTCCAAATTAGGTTTTGGATCAAAATTAAGGTGTGGTCGGTTTTGAGTTAAAAAGAGTTTTGGGACAAAAATAGGGTTAGAATTAGGTTTTTGTGTCCAAATTAGGTTTGGGTCAAAATTAGGTTATGGGTCAAAATTTAGGGTCCAAGTTAAATTTAGGGTTTGGGTCAAAATTTAGGTTTGGATTAAAATTAGGGTTTTGGGTTAAATTTAGGTTTTGGGACAAAAATAGGTTAGAATTAGGGTTTTGGTTCAAATTTAGGTTTAGGATCAAAATTAGGTTTAGGGTTAAAATTAGGTTTAGGCTTTGAATTAGGATTTTGGGTTAAATTAGGTTTTGGGTCAAAATTAGGCTTGGGTTATAATTTGGGTTGGGTCAAAATTTTCGGTCAAAATTAGGTTTTGGGTATGAATTAGGTTTTGGGTCAAAATGGTTTTGGGTCAAATTTAGGTTTGGTTTGGAAATAGGGTTTGGGGTCAAATTTAGGTTTGGGTCAAAAGTAGTTCAGATTAGGGTTTTGGGTCCAAATTAGGTTCTGGGTCAAAATTAGGGTTTTGGTAATTTAGGGTCATTAGTTTTGGGTCAAAATTAGGGTTTAGGGTTCATTTAGGGTTTTGAGTAAAGAATTGGTTTTGGGAGAAAAATAGGTTAGAATTAGGGTTTGGGTCTAAATTAGGTTTTGGGTCAAAATTAAGGTGTGTAAAAAAAGGTTTTGGGACAAAAATAGGTTAGAATTAGGGTTTTGTGTCTAAATTAGGTTTTGGGTCAAAATTAGGAAATTTAGGGTTTTATTTAGGTTTAGGTTAGGGTGGGTAAATTTAGGGTTAGGTATTAGGGTTTTGGGTCAATTAGGTTTTGGGAATTCTTTGGGTTATTTTGGGTCAAAATTAGGTTTTGGGTCAAAATTAGGGTTTATGGTTTCATTTAGGGTTTTGAGTAAAGAATTGGGTTTTGGGACAAAAATAGGTTAGAATTAGGGTTTTGGTCTAAATTAGGGTTTTGGGTCAAAATTAAGGTGTCGGCTTTTGAGTTTAAAAAAGGGTTTGGGGACAAAAATAGGGTTCGAATTAGGGTTTTTGTGTCTAAATTAGGTTTTGGGGTCAAAATTAGGGTTATGGGTCAAATTTAGGGTTTGGGTTAATTTTAGGGTTTAGGGTCAAAATTTAGGGGTTTGGATTAAAATTAGGTTTGGGTTAAATTTAGGTTTTGGGACAAAAATAGGGTTAGAATTAGGGTTTTGGTTCAAATTTAGGGTTTAGGATCAAAACTAGGGTTTAGGGTTAAAATTAGGCTTAGGCTTTGAATTAGGATTTTGGGTTTAAAATAGGTTTTGTGTCAAAATTAGGGTTTTGGGTCAAAATTAGACTGGGTTATAATTTGGGTTGGGGTCAAAATTTTGGTTTTGGGTCAAAATTAGGGTTTGGTATGAATTAGGTTTTGGGTCAAATTGGTAGTTTTGGGTCAAATTTAGGTTTAGGGTCAAAATAGGGTTTTTGGTCAAATTTAGGGTTTGGGTCAAAATTAGGTTTGGGTAATTAGGTTTTGGGTCAAAATAGGGTCAAAATTAGGTTAGGGTTATTTATTTGGGTCAAAATTCGGGTTTGGGTCAAAATTAGGGTTTTGGGTTTCATTTAGGGTTTTAGTAAAGAATTGGGTTTTGGGACAAAATAGGTTAGAATTAGGTTTGGGTCAAATTAAGTTTGGGTTTTGAGTTAAAAAAGGTTTTGGGACAAAAATAGGGTTTGAATTAGGTTTTTGTGTCTAAATTAGGTTTTGGGTCAAAATTAGGTTTGGGTCAAATTTGGGTTTGGGTATTTTAGGGTTTAGGGTCAAAATTTAGGGGTTTGGATTAAAATTAGGGTTCTGGGTTAAATTTAGGTTTTGGGACAAAAATAGGTGAATTAGGTTTTGGTTCAAATTTAGGGTTTAGGATCAAAACTAGGGTTTAGGTTAAAATTAGGGTTTAGGCTTGAATTAGGTTTTGGGTTTAAAATAGGGTTTTGTGCAAAATTAGGTTTTGGGTCAAAATTAGCCCTCGGTTAAAATTTAGGTTTGGGGTCAAAATTCGATTTTTGGGTCAAAATTAGGGTTTTGAGTTAAAATTAGGTTTTGGGTCAAAATCGGATTTTAAGCCAAATTAAGGTTTAGGGTCAAAAATAGGTTAGAATTTTGGGTCAAAAATTAGGGTTTAGGGTCAAAAATAGGGTTTGTGGTCAAAATTAGGGTTTCGGGTCAAAATTAGGGTTTGGATCAAAATTAGGTTTTGGGTCAAAATTAGCGCTTAGGTTTTGGGTCAAAATTCGGTTTAGATCAAAATTAGGGTTAAATTTAGGGTTTTGAGTAAAGAATTAGGTTTTAGGACAAAATAGGGTTTAGAAATTAGGTTTAGGGTCAAAATTAGGGGTTTTGGGTTCAAAATTAGGTTTTGAGTTAAAAATAGGGTTTTGGGACAAAATTATGGTTTGAATTAGTGTTTTGGGTCAAATTAGATTTTGGGTCAAAATTAGGTGTGGTCAAATTAGGTTTTGGGTCAAATTTAGGTTTTGGGTCAAAATTTAGGGTTTGGGTAAAAGGGTCAAATTTAGGGTTTGGGTCAAAAATTAGGGTTTTTGGGTCAAAATTAGGTTTTGGGTCAAAATTAGGGTTTATGGTTTACATTTAGGTTTTGGGTACAAAATTAGGGTTTGGGGACAAAATAGGGTTTAGGGTTTTGGGTCAAATTAGTTTAGGGTTTAGGGTCAAAATTAGGTTTGGTCAAAATTAGGGTTTAGTTCAAATTTAGGTTTTGGGTCAAAATTAGGGTTTGGATTAAAATTAGGGTTTAGGTCAAATTTAGGGTTTGGGACAAAAATTAGGTTAGAATTAGGTTTTGGGTTCAAATTTAGGTTTTGGTCAAAATTAGGGTTTTGGGTCAAAATTAGGGTTTAGGTTTTGAGTCAAAATTAGGTTTTAGGGTCAAAAATAGGGAAAGAATAAGGGTTTTGGGTTAAAATTAGGTTTTGGGTCAAATTTAGGGTTAGGGTCAAATTTAGGGTTTAGGGTTAAAATTAGGGTTTGGGTCAAAATTAGGGTTTTGGGTTAAAATAGGTTTTGGGTCAAATTTAGGGTTTTGGGTCAAAATAGGTTCAGAAGGGTTTTGGGTCAAAATTAGGTTTTGGGTCAAAATTAGGGTTTGTGGTCAAATTTAGGGTTTTGGGTCAAAATTAGGTTTAGGGTTCAATTAGTGTTTTGAGTAAAGAATTGGGTTTTGGGACAAAAATAGGTTAGAATTAGGTTTGGGTCAAAATTAGGTTTTGGGTCAAAATTAGGTTGGTCAAATTAAGGTGGTTTTGAGTTAAAAAAGGGTTTGGGCAAAAATAGGTTAGAATTAGGTTTTTGTGTCTAAATTAGGTTTTGGGTCAAAATTAGGGTTATGGGTCAAATTTAGGTTCCGGGTTAATTTTAGGTTTTGTGTCAAAATTTAGGGTTTGGATTAAAATTAGGTTCTGGGTTAAATTTAGTTTGGGTTGGTTTAGCGGTTTAGGTTAAAATTAGGTTTAGGCTTTGAATTAGGATTTTGGGTTTAAAATAGTGTTTTGTGTCGAATTAGGGTTTTGGGTCAAAATTAGGACTCTGGGTTATAATTTGGGTTTGGGTCAAAATTTTTTTGGTCAAAATTAGGTTTGGGTTTGCATTAGGTTTTGGGTCAAAATCGGGTTTTGGGTCAAATTTAGGTTTAGGTCAAAAGGGTTAGAATTAAGTTTAAAATTAGGGTTTAGGGTCAAAAATAGGTCGGTCAAATTTAGGTCTTGGGTAAAGTAGGGTGGATAGGTTTTGGGTCTAAATTAGGTTTTGGTCAAAATTAGGGCTTTGGGTTATTTTGGGTCAAAATTGGTTTTGGGTCAAAATTAGGGTTTAGGGTTTCATTTAGGTTTTTGAGTAAAGAATTGGGTTTTGGGAAAAAATAGGTTAGAATTAGGGTTTGGGTCAAATTGGTGGTCGTTGGGTCAAAATTAAGGTGTCGCGCTTTGAGTTAAAAATGGGTTTTGGGACAAAAATATGGTTAGAATTAGGGTTTTTGTGTCTAAATTAGGGTTTGGGTCAAAATTAGGGTTATGGGTCAAATTTAGGGTTCTGGGTTAATTTTAGGTTTAGGGTCAAATTTAGGGTTTGGTTAAAATTAGGTTTGGGTTAAATTTAGGTTTTGGGACAAAAATAGGTTAGAATTAGGTTTTGGTTCAAATTTAGGGTTTAGGATCAAAACTAGGTTTAGGGTTAAAATTAGGGTTTAGGCTTGAATTAGGATTTTGGGTTTAAAATAGGTTTTGTGTCAATTAGGTTTTGGGTCAAAATTAGGACTTGGGTTATAATTTTTTGGGTCAAAATTTTGTTATCAAAATTAGGGTTTCGGTATGAATTAGGTTTTGGGTTCAAAATAGATTTTGGGTCAAATTTAGGTTTAGGGTCAAAAATAGGGTTGTAGTTTTGGTTAAATTAGGTTTAGGTCGTTTTGGGTCAAATTTAGGGTTTGGGTCAAAAGTAGGTTAGATTAGGGTTTTGGGTCAATATTAGGGTTTAGGGTCAAAATTAGGCTTGGGTTATTTAGGGTCAAAATTAGGTTTTGGGTCAAAATTAGGGTTTAGGGTTTCATTTAGGGTTTTGAGTAAAGAATTTGGTTTTGGGACAAAAATAGGGTTAGAATTAGGGTTTTGGGTCAAAATTAGGTTTTGGGTCAAAATTAAGGTGTCTTTTTTGAGTTAAAGGTTTTGGGACAAAATAGGTTAGAATTAGGGTTTTTGTGTCCAAATTAGGTTTTGAGTCAAAATTAGGGTTTTGGGTCAAATTTAGGGTTTTGGGTTAATTTTAGGTTTAGGGTCAAAATTTAGGGTTTGGGTCAAAATTAGGGTTCATATTAGGGTTTTGGGTCAAAATTAGGCTTTGGGTTATTTTGGGTCAAAATGTTTTGGGTCAAAATGTCGGTTTTGGGTCAAAATTAGGGTTTAGGGTTTCAATTAGGGTTTTGAGTAAAGAATTGGGTTTTGGGACAAAAATAGGGTTAGATTAAGGTTTTGGGTCTAAATTAGGGTTTTGGCTCAAAATTAAGGTGTAGGGTTGAGTTAAAAAAAGGGTTTTGGGACAAAAATAGGGTTAGAATTAGGGTTTTTGTGTCTAAATTAGGTTTTGGGTCAAAATTAGGGTCTTGGGTCAAAATTAGGGTTCCGGGTTAATTTTAGGTTTTGGGTCAAAATTTAGGGTTTGGATTAAAATTAGGGTTTGGGGTTAAATTTAGGTTTTGGGACAAAAATAGGGTTAGAATTAGGCTTTGGTTCAAATTTAGGGTTTAGGATCAAAACTAGGTTTAGGGCTAATATTAGGTTTAGGCTTTGAATTAGGATTTTGGGTTTAAAATAGGGTTTTGTGTCAATTAGGTTTTGGGTCAAAATTAGACTCAGGTTATAATTTGGGTCAGTCAAATGTTTTGGTCAAAATTAGGTTTTGGGTATGAATTAGGTTTTGGGTCAAAATCGGATTTTGGGTCAAATTTAGGTTTAGGGTCAAAAGGTTTTTAGGTTTAGGGTTTTGGGTCAAATTTAGGGTTTGGGTCAAAAGTAGGGTCAGAATTAGGTTTTGGGTCAAAATTAGGTTTTGGGTCAAAATTATTTTGGGTCATTTTAGGTCAAAATTCGGTTTTGGGTCAAAATTAGGTTTAGGGTTTCATTTAGGGTTTTGAGTAAAGAATTGGGTTTTGGGACAAAAATAGGGTTAGAATTAGGGTTTTGGGTCATATTAGGTTTTGGGTCAAAATTAAGGTGTCGTTTGAGTTAAAAAAGGTTTTGGGACAAAAATAGGGTTAGAATTAGGTTTTTGTGTCTAAATTAGGGTTTTGGGTCAAAATTAGGTTATGGGTCAAATTTAGGTTCTGGGTTAATTTTAGGTTTAGGGTCAAAATTTAGGGTTTGGATTAAAATTAGGGTTTGGGTTAAATTTAGGTTTTGGGACAAAAATAGGGTTAGAATTAGGGTTTTGGTTCAAATTTAGGGTTTAGGATCAAAACTAGGGTTTAGGGTTAAAATTAGGTTTAGGCTTTGAATTAGGATTTTGGGTTTAAAATAGGGTTTTTGTCAAATTAGGTTTTGGGTCAAAATTAGGACCGGGTTATAATTTGGGTTTGGGGTCATTTTTGTCTTTTTTGGGAATTAGGTTTTGGGTTGAATTAGGGTTTTGGGTCAAAATCGGATTTTGGGTCAAATTTAGGTTTAGGGTCAAAAATAGGGTTAGAATTAAGTTTTGTGTTAAAATTAGGGTTTAGGGTCAAAAATAGGGTTTGGGTCAAATTTAGGGTTTGGGTCAAAAGTAGGGTTGTATTAGGTTTTGGGTCAATATTAGGTTTTGGGTCAAAATTAGCGTTTTGGGTTATTTAGGGTCAAAATGTGGTTTTGGGTCAAAATTAGGTTTAGGGTTTCATTTAGGGTTTTGAGTAAAGAATTGGGTTTTGGGAGAAAAATAGGTTAGAATTAGGGTTTGGGGTCTATATTAGGTTTTGGGTCAAAATTAGGTGTCGTTTGAGTTAAGGTTTTGGGAAAAAATAGGTTAGAATTAGGGTTTTGTGTCTAAATTAGGTTTTGGGTCAAAATTAGGTTTTGGGTCAAATTTAGGTTTTGGGTTAATTTTAGGGTTTAGGTCAAAATTTAGGTTTTGGTTTAGGGTTCATATTAGGTTTTGGGCAAAATTAGGGCTTTGGGTTATTTTGGGTCATTTGGGTCAAAATTTGGGTTTTGGGTCAAAATTAGGGTTTTGGTTTCATTTAGGGTTTTGAGTAAAGAATTGGGTTTTGGGACAAAAAATAGGTTAGAATTAGGGTTTTGGGTCAAATTAGGTGGTCAAAATTAAGGTGTCGGTTTGAGTTAAAGGGTTTGGGGACAAAAATAGGTTTAGAATTAGGGTTTTGTGTCTAAATTAGGTTTTGGGTCAAAATTAGGGTTATGGGTCAAATTTAGGGTTCGGTTAATTTTAGGGTTTTGGGTCAAAATTTAGGGGTTTGGATTAAAATTAGGGTTTGGGTTAAATTTAGGTTTTGGGACAAAAATAGGGTTAGAATTAAGGTTTTGGTTCAAATTTAGGGTTTAGGATCAAAACTAGGGTTTAGGGTTAAAATTAGGTTTAGGCTTTGAATTAGGATTTTGGGTTTAAAATAGGGTTTTGTGTCGAATTAGGTTTTGGGTCAAAATTAGGTCCAGGTTATAATTTAGGGGTCAAAATTTGTTTGGGTCAAAATTAGGGTTTTGGGTATGAATTAGGGTTTTGGGTCAAAATCGGATTTTGGGTCAAATTTAGGTTTGGTTTTTTTGGTTTAGGGTCAAAAATAGGGTTTTGGGTCAAATTTAGGTTCTTGGGTCAAAAGTAGGGTTCAGATTAGGTTTTGGGTCTATATTAGGTTCCTGGGTCAAAATTAGCTTTGGGTTATTTAGGGTCAAAATGTTCGGTTTTGGGTCAAAATTAGGTTTAGGGTTTCATTTAGGGTTTTGAGTAAAGAATTTGGTTTTGGGAGAAAAATAGGTTAGAATTAGGGTTTTGGGTCTATATTAGGTTTTGGGTCAAAATTAAGGTGTCGCGTTTGAGTTAAAAAAGGTTTTGGGACAAAAATAGGGTTAGAATTAGGGTTTTTGTGTCTAAATTAGGTTTTGAGTCAAAATTAGGGTTGGGTCAAATTTAGGGTTTTGGGTTAATTTTAGGTTTAGGGTAAAATTTAGGGTTTGGGTAAAAAGTAGGGTTCATATTAGGGTTTTGGGTCAAAATTAGGGCTTTGGGTTATTTTGGGTCAAAATTCGGTTTTGGGTCAAAATTAGGTTTTGGGTCAAAATTAGGTTTATGGTCTCATTTAGGTTTTGAGTAAAGAATTGTTTTGGGACAAAAATAGAGTTAGTATTAGGGTTTTGGGTCTAAATTAGGTTTTGGGTCAAAATTAAGGTGTTTCGAGTTAAAAAAAGGGTTTTGGGACAAAAATAGGGTTAGAATCAGGTTTTTTGTTTCTAAATTATGTTTTGGTTCAAAATTAGGGTTATGTGTATAATTTAGGGTTATTGGTTTATTTTAGGGTTTAGGGTCAGTATTTAGGGTTTTGGATTAAAATTAGGTTCTGGGTTAAATTTAGGGTTTTGGGACAAAAATAGGGTTAGAATTAGGTTTTGGTTCAAATTTAGGGTTTAGGATCAAAACTAGGTTTAGGGCTAATATTAGGTTTAGGCTTTGAATTAGGATTTTGGGTTTAAAATAGGTTTTGTGTCGAATTAGGGTTTTGGGTCAAAATTAGGACTCGGGTGATAATTTGGGTTGGGGTCAAAATTTCGGTTTTTGGTCAAAATTAGGGTTTCTGTATGAATTAGGTTTTGGGTCAAAACAGATTTTGGGTCAAATTTAGGGTTTAGGGTCAAAATTAGGGGTCTTGGGTCAAAAGTAGGGTTCAGATTAGGTTTTGGGTCTATATTAGGTTCTGGGTCAAAATTAGCGTATGGGTTATTTAGGGTCAAAATGTCGGTTTTGGGTCAAAATTAGGGTTTAGGGTTTCATTTAGGGTTTTGAGTAAAGAATTGGGTTTGGGACAAAAATAGGGTTAGAATTAGGGTTTTGGGTCTATATTAGGTTTTGGGTCAAAATTAAGGTGTCGGTTTTGAGTTAAAAAAAGGTTTTGGGACAAAAATAGGGTTAGAATTAGGGTTTTTGTGTCTAAATTAGGTTTTGGGTCAAAATTAGGGTTATGGGTCAAATTTTGGGTTCCGGGTTAATTTTAGGTTTAGGGTCAAAATTTAGGGATTGGATTAAAATTAGGTTCTGGGTTAAATTTAGGGTTTTGGGACAAAAATAGGGTTAGAATTAGGTTTTGGTTCAAATTTAGGGTTTAGGATCAAAACTAGGGTTTAGGGTTAAAATTAGGGTTTAGGCTTTGAATTAGGATTTTGGGTTTAAAATAGGGTTTTGTGTCGAATTAGGTTTTGGGTCAAAATTAGGACTCGGGTTATAATTTGGGTTTGGGGTCAAAATTCTGGTTTTGGTCAAAATTAGGTTTCGGGTATGAATTAGGTTTTGGGTCAAAATCGGATTTTGGGTCAAATTTAGGGTTTAGGGTCAAAAATAGGGTTAGAATTAAGTTTTTGTGTTAAAATTAGGTTTAGGGTCAAAAATAGGTTTTGGGTCAAATTTAGGATCTTGGGTCAAAAGTAGGGTTCGTATTAGGTTTTGGGTCTATATTAGGTTCTGGGTCAAAATTAGCGCTTTGGGTTATTTAGGGTCAAAATGTCGGTTTTGGGTCAAAATTAGGGTTTAGGGTTTCATTTAGGGTTTTGAGTAAAGAATTGGGTTTTGGGAGAAAAATAGGTTAGAATTAGGTTTTGGGTCTATATTAGGTTTTGGGTCAAAATTAAGGTGTCGCGTTTTGAGTAAAAAAAGGTTTTGGGACAAAAATAGGGTTAGAATTAGGTTTTTGTGTCTAAATTAGGTTTTGGGTCAAAATTAGGGTTACGGGTCAAATTTAGGGTTTTGGGTTAATTTTAGGGTTTAGGGTCAAAATTTAGGGTTTGGGTTAAAAGTAGGGTTCATATTAGGTTTTGGGTCATTGGTTTTTTTGGGTCAAAATTAGGTTTTCGGTCAAAATTAGGTTTATGGTTTCATTTAGGGTTTTGAGTAAAGAATTGGGTTTTGGGAAAAAAATAGGGGTTAGTATTAGGGTTTTGGGTCTAAATTAGGTTTGGGTCAAAATTAAGGTGTCGGTTTTGAGTTAAAAAAGGGTTTGGGGACAAAAATAGGTTTAGAATTAGGGTTTTGTGTCTAAATTAGGTTTTGGGGTCAAAATTAGGGTTATGTGTCAAATTTAGGTTTCGGGTTAATTTTAGGGTTTTGGGTCAAAATTTAGGGGTTTGGATTAAAATTAGGTTCTGGGTTAAATTTAGGTTTTGGGACAAAAATAGGGTTAGAATTAGGGTTTTGGTTCAAATTTAGGGTTTAGGATCAAAACTAGGGTTTAGGGCTAATATTAGTGTTTAGGCTTTGAATTAGGATTTTGGGTTTAAAATAGGGTTTTGTGTCAGAATTAGGGTTTTGGGTCAAAATTAGGAGTCTGGGTTATAATTTGGGTTGGGGGTCAAATTTGTCGTTTTTAGGTCAAAATTAGGGTTTCGGGTATGAATTAGGGATTTGGGTCAAAATCGGATTTTGAGTCAAATTTAGGGTTTAGGGTCAAAAATAGGGTTTTGGGTCAAATTTAGGTTCTTGGGTCAAAAGTAGGGTTCGTATTAGGCTTTTGGGTCTATATTAGGGTTCTGGGTCAAAATTAGCGCTTTGGGTTATTTAGGGTCAAAATGTCGGTTTTGGGTCAAAATTAGGGTTTAGGGTTTCATTTAGGGTTTTGAGTAAAGAATTGGGTTTTGGGACAAAAATAGGGTTAGTATTAGGGTTTTGGGTCTAAATTAGGGTTTTGGGTCAAAATTAAGGTGTCGCGTTTTGAGTTAAAAAAAGATTTGGGGCAAAAATAGGGTTAGAATTAGGGTTTTGTGTCTAAATTAGGTTTTGGGTCAAAATTAGGGTTATGGGTCAAATTTTGGGTTCTGGGTTAATTTTAGGGTTTAGGGTCAAAATTTAGGGATTGGATCAAATTTAGGGTTCTGGGTTAAATTTAAGGTTTTGGGACAAAAATAGGGTTAGAATTAGGGTTTTGGTTCAAATTTAGGGTTTAGGATCAAAACTAGGGTTTAGGGTTAAAATTAGGGTTTTGGCTGTGAATTAGGATTTCTGGTTTAAAATAGGGTTGTGTCAGAATTTGGGTTTTGGGTCAAAATTAGGACTCTGGGTTATAATTTGGGTTTGGGGTCCAATTTTCGGTTTTCGGTCAAAATTAGGGTTTCGGGTTTGAATTAGGGTTTTGGGTCAAAATCGGATTTTGGGTCAAATTTAGGGTTTAGGGTCAAAAATAGGGTTAGAATTAAGTTTTTGTGTTAAAATTAGGGTTTAGGGTCAAAAATAGGGTTCTGGGTCAAATTTAGGATCTTGGGTCAAAAGTAGGGTTCGTATTAGGGTTTTGGGTCTATATTAGGGTTCTGGGTCAAAATTAGCGCTTTGGGTTATTTAGGGTCAAAATGTCGGTTTTGGGTCAAAATTAGGGTTTAGGGTTTCATTTAGGGTTTTGAGTAAAGAATTGGGTTTTGGGAGAAAAATAGGGTTAGAATTAGGGTTTTGGGTCTATATTAGGGTTTTGGGTCAAAATTAAGGTGTCGCGTTTTGAGTTAAAAAAAAGGTTTTGGGACAAAAATAGGGTTAGAATTAGGGTTTTTGTGTCTAAATTAGGTTTTGGGTCAAAATTAGGGTTACGGGTCAAATTTAGGGTTTTGGGTTAATTTTAGGGTTTAGGGTCAAAATTTAGGGGTTTGGGTTAAAAGTAGGGTTCATATTAGGGTTTTGGGTCAAAATGTCGGTTTTGGGTCAAAATTAGGGTTTTGGGTCAAAATTAGGGTTTATGGTTTCATTTAGGGTTTTGAGTAAAGAATTGGGTTTTGGGAAAAAAATAGGGTTAGTATTAGGGTTTTGGGTCTAAATTAGGGTCTTGGGTCAAAATTAAGGTGTCGCGTTTTGAGTTAAAAAAGGGTTTGGGGACAAAAATAGGTTTAGAATTAGGGTTTTTGTGTCTAAATTAGGTTTTGGGGTCAAAATTAGGGTTATGTGTCAAATTTAGGGTTCTGGGTTAATTTTAGGGTTTTGGGTCAAAATTTAGGGGTTTGGATTAAAATTAGGTTTGGGGTTAAATTTAGGTTTTGGGACAAAAATAGGGTTAGAATTAGGTTTTGGTTCAAATTTAGGGTTTAGGATCAAAACTAGGGTTTAGGGCTAATATTAGTGTTTAGGCTTTGAATTAGGATTTTGGGTTTAAAATAGGGTTTTGTGTCGAATTAGGTTTTGGGTCAAAATTAGGAGTCCGGGTTATAATTTGGGTCGGGTCAAAATTTGGTTTTCGGTCAAAATTAGGGTTTCGGTATGAATTAGGATTTGGGTCAAAATCGGATTTTGAGTCAAATTTAGGTTTAGGGTCAAAAATAGGGTTTTGGGTCAAATTTAGGTTCTTGGGTCAAAAGTAGGGTTTAGGATTGGTTTTTGGGTCTATATTAGGGTTCTGGGTCAAAATTAGCGCTTTGGGTTATTTAGGGTCAAAATGGGGTTTTGGGTCAAAATTAGGGTTAAGGGTTTCATTTAGGGTTTTGAGTAAAGAATTTGGTTTTGGGAGAAAAATAGGGTTAGAATTAGGGTTTTGGGTCTATATTAGGGTTTTGGGTCAAAATTAAGGTGTCGGTTTTGAGTAAAAAAGGTTTTGGGACAAAAATAGGGTTAGAATTAGGTTTTTGTGTCTAAATTAGGTTTTGGGTCAAAATTAGGGTTACGGGTCAAATTTAGGGTTTTGTGTTATTTTTATTGTTTAGTGTTAAAATTTAGGGGTTTGGGTTAAAAGTAGGGTTAATTTTAGTGTTTTGGTTCAAAATTAGGGCTTTGGGTTATTTTGGGTCAAAATGTTTCGGTTTTGGGTCAAAATTAGGGTTTTGGGTCAAAATTAGGTTTATGGTCTCATTTAGGGTTTTGAGTAAAGAATTGGGTTTTGGGACAAAAATAGGGTTAGTATTAGGTTTTGGGTCTAAATTAGGTTTTGGGTCAAAATTAAGGTGTCATTTTTGAGTTAAAAAGGGTTTGGGGACAAAAATAGGGTTATAATTAGGTTTTTGTGTCTAAATTAGGTTTTGGGGTCAAAATTAGGGTTATGTGTCAAATTTAGGGTTTGGGTTAATTTTAGGGTTTTGGGTCAAAATTTAGGGGTTTGGATTAAAATTAGGTTCTGGGTTAAATTTAGGGTTGTGGGACAAAAAGAGGGTTAGAATTAGGGTTTTGGTTCAAATTTAGGGTTTAGGATCAAAACTAGGGTTTAGGGCTAATATTAGGGTTTAGGCTTTGAATTAGGATTTTGGGTTTAAAATAGGGTTTTGTGTCGAATTAGGGTTTTGGGTCAAAATTAGGACTCGGGTGATAATTTGGGTTGGGGTCAAAATTTTTTTGGTCAAAATTAGGTTTTGGGTATGAATTAGGGTTTTGGGTCAAAATCGGATTTTGGGTCAAATTTAGGGTTTAGGGTCAAAAATAGGTTTTTGGGTCAAATTTAGGGTGTTGGGTCAAATGTAGGGTTCGTATTAGGGTTTAGGGTCTATATTAGGGTTCTGGGTAAAAATTAGCGCTATGGGATATTTAGGGTCAAAATTAGGTTTTGGGTCAAAATTAGGGTTTAGGGTTTCATTTAGGGTTTTGAGTAAAGAATTGGGTTTTGGGACAAAAATAGGGTTAGAATTAGGGTTTTGGGTCTATATTAGGGTTTTGGGTCAAAATTAAGGTGTCGCGTTTTGAGTTAAAAAAAAGGTTTTGGGACAAAAATAGGGTTAGAATTAGGGTTTTTGTGTCTAAATTAGGTTTTGGGTCAAAATTAGGGTTATGGGTCAAATTTTGGGTTCTGGGTTAATTTTAGGGTTTAGGGTCAAAATTTAGGGGATTGGATTAAAATTAGGGTTCTGGGTTAAATTTAGGGTTTTGGGACAAAAATAGGGTTAGAATTAGGGTTTTGGTTCAAATTTAGGGTTTAGGATCAAAACTAGGGTTTAGGGCTAATATTAGTGTTTAGGCTTTGAATTAGGATTTTGGGTTTAAAATAGGGTTTTGTGTCAGAATTAGGGTTTTGGGTCAAAATTAGGAGTCTGGGTTATAATTTGGGTTGGGGGTCAAAATTTTTGGTTTTGGTCAAAATTAGGGTTTCGGTATGAATTAGGGATTTGGGTCAAAATCGGATTTTGAGTCAAATTTAGGGTTTAGGGTCAAAAATAGGGTTTTGGGTCAAATTTAGGTTCTTGGGTCAAAAGTAGGGTTCAAGGTTTTGGGTCTATATTAGGGTTCTGGGTCAAAATTAGCGCTTTGGGTTATTTAGGGTCAAAATGTTCGGTTTTGGGTCAAAATTAGGTTTAGGGTTTCATTTAGGGTTTTGAGTAAAGAATTTGGTTTTGGGAGAAAAATAGGGTTAGAATTAGGGTTTTGGGTCTATATTAGGTTTTGAGTCAAAATTAAGGTGCTGTTTGAGTTAAAAAAGGTTTTGGGACAAAAATAGGTTAGAATTAGTTTTAGGTTTTGTGTCTAAATTAGGTTTTGGGTCAAAATTAGGTTATGGGTCAAATTTAGGGTTTTGAGTTAATTTTAGGGTTTAGTGTTAAAATTTAGTTTGGGGTTTGGGTTAAAAGTAGGGTTCATATTAGGGTTTAGGTTCAAAATTAGGGCTTTGGGTTATTTTGGGGAAAAATGTCGGTTTTGGGTCAAAATCGGGTTTTGGGTCGAATTTAGGGTTTATGGTCTCATTTAGGGTTTTGAGTAAAGAATTGGGTTTTGGGACAAAAAATAGGGTTAGTATTAGGGTTTTGGGTCTAAATTAGGTTTTGGGTCAAAATTAAGGTGTCGCGTTTTGAGTTAAAAAAGGGTTTGGGGACAAAAATAGGGTTATAATTAGGTTTTTGTGTCTAAATTAGGTTTTGGGGACAAAGTTAGGGTTATGGGTCAAATTTAGGGTTCTGGGTTAATTTTAGGTTTTAGGGTCAAAATTTAGGGGTTTGGATTAAAATTAGGGTTGTGGGTTAAATTTAGGGTTTTGGGACAAAAATAGGGTTAGAATTAGGGTTTTGGTTCAAATTTAGGGTTTACGATCAAAACTAGGGTTTAGGGTTAAAATTAGGGTTTAGGCTTTGAATTAGGATTTTGGGTTTAAAATAGGGTTTTGTGTCGAATTAGGTTTTGGGTCAAAATTAGGACTCGGGTGATAATTTGGGTTTGGGGTCAAAATTTCGGTTTTCGGTCAAAATTAGGGTTTTGGGTTGATGAATTAGGGTTTTGGGTCAAAATCGGATTTTGGGTCAAATTTAGGGTTTAGGGTCAAAAATAGGTTTTTGGGTCAAATTTAGGGTCTTGGGTCAAAAGTAGGGTTCAGATTAGGGTTTTGGGTCTATATTAGGTTCTGGGTCAAAATTAGCGCTATGGGTTATTTAGGGTCAAAATGTAGTTTTGGGTCAAAATTAGGGTTTAGGGTTTCATTTAGGGTTTTGAGTAAAGAATTGGGTTTGGGACAAAAATAGGGTTAGAATTAGGGTTTTGGGTCTATAATAGGTTTTTGGGTCAAAATTAAGGTGTCTCTTTATTATTTAAAAAAATGTTTTGGTACAAAAATAGGGTTAGAATTAGTGTTTAGGTGTATAAAATATGTTTTGGTTCAAAATTAGGGTTATGGGTCAAATTTTGGGTTTGGGGTTAATTTAAGGTTTAGAGTCAAAATTTAGGGGTTTGGATTAAAATTAGGGTTCTGGGTTAAATTTAGGATTTTGGGGCAAAAATAGGGTTAGAATTAGGGTTTTGGTTCAAATTTAGGGTTTAGGATCAAAACTAGGGTTTAGGGTTAAAATTAGGGTTTAGGCTTTGAATTAGGATTTTGGGTTTAAAATAGGGTTTTGTGTCAGAATTAGGGTTTTGGGTCAAAATTAGGACCGGGTTATAATTTGGGTTTGGGGTCAAAATTTGGTTTCGGTCAAAATTAGGGTTTCGGGTATGAATTAGGGTTTTGGGTCAAAATCGGATTTTGGGTCAAATTTAGGGTTTAGGGTCAAAAATAGGGTTAGAATTAAGTTTTTGTGTTAAAATTAGGGTTTAGGGTCAAAAATAGGGTTCTGGGTCAAATTTAGGATCTTGGGTCAAAAGTAGGGTTCGTATTAGGGTTTTGGATCTATATTAGGGTTCTGGGTCAAAATTAGCGCTTTGGGTTATTTAGGGTCAAAATGTCGGTTTTGGGTCAAAATTAGGGTTTAGGGTTTCATTTAGGGTTTTGAGTAAAGAATTGGGTTTTGGGAGAAAAATAGGGTTAGAATTAGGGTTTTGGGTCTAAATTAGGGTTTTGGGTCAAAATTAAGGTGTCGCGTTTTGAGTTAAAAAAGGGTTTGGGGACAAAAATAGGGTTATAATTAGGGTTTTTGTGTCTAAATTAGGTTTTGGGGTGAAAATTAGGGTTTTTGTGTCTAAATTAGGTTTTGGGTCAAAATTAGGGTTACGGGTCAAATTTAGGGTTTTGGGTTAATTTTAGGGTTTAGGGTCAAAATTTAGGGGTTTGGGTTAAAAGTAGGGTTCATATTAGGGTTTTGGGTCAAAATTAGGGCTTTGGGTTATTTTGGGTCAAAATGTTGGTTTTGGGTCAAAATTAGGGTTTTGGGTCAAAATTAGGGTTTATGGTTTCATTTAGGGTTTTGAGTAAAGAATTGGGTTTTGGGAAAAAAATAGGGTTAGTATTAGGGTTTTTGGTCTAAATTAGGGTTTTGGGTCAAAATTAAGGTGTCGCGGTTTGAGTTAAAAAAGGGTTTGGGGACAAAAATAGGTTTAGAATTAGGGTTTTTGTGTCTAAATTAGGTTTTGGGGTCAAAATTAGGGTTATGTGTCAAATTTAGGGTTCTGGGTTAATTTTAGGGTTTTGGGTCAAAATTTAGGGGTTTGGATTAAAATTAGGGTTCTGGATTAAATTTAGGGTTTTGGGACAAAAATAGGGTTAGAATTAGGGTTTTGGTTCAAATTTAGGGTTTAGGATCAAAACTAGGGTTTAGGGCTAATATTAGTGTTTAGGCTTTGAATTAGGATTTTGGGTTTAAAATAGGGTTTTGTGTCAGAATTAGGGTTTTGGGTCAAAATTAGGACTCTGGGTGATAATTTGGGTTTGGGGTCAAAATTTCGGTTTTCGGTCAAAATTAGGGTTTCGGGTATGAATTAGGGTTTTGGGTCAAAATCGGATTTTGAGTCAAATTTAGGGTTTAGGGTCAAAAATAGGGTTTTGGGTCAAATTTAGGTTCTTGGGTCAAAAGTAGGGTTCGGATTAGGGTGGTGGGTCTCTATTAGGGTTCTGGGTCAAAATTAGCGCTTTGGGTTATTTAGGGTCAAAATTTCGGTTTTGGGTCAAAATTAGGGTTTAGGGTTTCATTTAGGGTTTTGAGTAAAGAATTGGGAGAAAATAGGGTTATAATTAGGGTTTTGGGTCTATATTAGGGTTTTGGGTCAAAATTAAGGTGTCGCGTTTTGAGTTAAAAAAAAGGTTTTGGGACAAAAATAGGGTTAGAATTATGGTTTTTGTGTCTAAATTAGGTTTTGGGTCAAAATTAGGTTACGGTCAAATTTAGGGTTTTGGGTTAATTTTATGGTTTAGGTTCAAAATTTAGGGTTTAGGGTCAAAAGTAGGGTTCGTATTAGGGTTTTGGGTCAAAATTAGGGCTTTGGGTTATTTTGGGTCAAAATGTCGGTTTTGGGTCAAAATTAGGTTTTTGGGTCAAAATTAGGGTTTAGGGTTTCATTTAGGGTTTTGAGTAAAGAATTGGGTTTTGGGACAAAAATAGGTTTAGAATTAGGGTTTTGGGTCAAAATTAGGGTTTTGGGTCAAAATTAAGGTGTCGCGTTTTGTGTTAAAAAAGGGTTTTGGGACAAAAATAGCGTTATAATTAGGGTTTTTGTGTCTAAATTAGGTTTTGGGGTGAAAATTAGGTTATGTGTCAAATTTAGGGTCCAGGTTAATTTTAGGTTTTGGGTCAAAATTTAGGGGTTTGGATTAAAATTAGGGTTCCGGTTAAATTTAGGGTTTTGGGACAAAAATAGGGTTAGAATTAGGGTTTTGGTTCAAATTTAGGGTTTAGGATCTAAACTAGGTTTAGGGCTAATATTAGGGTTTAGGCTTTGAATTAGGATTTTGGGTTTAAAATAGGGTTTTGTGTCGAATTAGGTTTTGGGTCAAAATTAGGACTCGGGTGATAATTTGGGTTGGGGTCAAATTTTGGTTTTTAGGTCAAAATTAGGGTTTTGGGATGAATTAGGGTTTTGGGTCAAAATCGGATTTTGGGTCAAATTTAGGGTTTAGGGTCAAAAATAGGTTTTTGGGTCAAATTTAGGGTCTTGGGTCAAAAGTAGGGTTCGGATTAGGTTTTGGGTCTATATTAGGGTTCTGGGTCAAAATTAGCGCTATGGGTTATTTAGGGTCAAAATGTCTCGGTTTAGGGTCAAAATTAGGGTTTGGGGTTTCATTTAGGGTTTTGAGTAAAGTATTGGGTTTTGGGACAAAAATAGGGTTAGAATTAGGGTTTTGGGTCTAATATTAGGGTTTTGGGTCAAAATTAAGGTGTCGGATTTTGAGTTAAAAAAAAGGTTTTGGGACAAAAATAGGGTTAGAATTAGGGTTTTGTGTCTAAATTAGGTTTTGGTCAAAATTAGGTTAGGGCAAATTTAGGGTTTTGGTAATTTAGGTTTAGGTCAAAATTTAGGGGTGGGTTAAAAGTAGGTTCATATAGGTTTGGGAAAATTAGGTTATTGGGTCAAAATGGTTTGGGTCAAAATTAGGTTTGGTCAAAATAGGTTATGGTTTCATTTAGGGTTTTGAGTAAAGAATTGGGTTTTGGGACAAAAATAGGTTAGTATTAGGTTTTGGGTCAAATTAGGTTTGGTCAAAATTAAGGTGTCCTTTTGATTAAAAAACGGATTGGGGACAAAAATAGGGTTATAATTAGGGTTTTTGTGTCTAAATTAGGTTTTGGGGTCAAAATTAGGGTTATGGGTCAAATTTTGGGTCTGGGTTAATTTTAGGGTTTAGGGTCAAAATTTAGGGGTTTGGATTAAAATTAGAGTTGGGATAAATTTAGGTTTTGGGACAAAAATTGGGTTAGAATTAGGTTTTGGTTCAAATTTAGGGTTTAGGATCAAAACTAGGGTTTAGGGCTAAAAGTAGGGTTTAGGCTTTGAATTAGGATTTTGGGTTTAAAATAGGTTTTGTGTCGAATTAGGGTTTTCGGTCAAAATTAGGACTCGGGTTATAATTTGGGGTTAGGGTCAAAATTTAGGTTTTGGTCAAAATTAGGGTTTCGGGTATGAAATAGGGTTTTGGGTCAAAATCGGATTTTGGGTCAAATTTAGGGTTTAGGGTCAAAAATAGGGTTAGAATTAAGTTTTTGCGTTAAAATTAGGGTTTAGGGTCAAAAATAGGGTTCTGGGTCAAATTTAGTGTCTTGGGTCAAAAGTAGGGTTCGTATTAGGGTTTTGGGTCTATATAAGGGTTCTGGGTCAAAATTAGCGCTTTGGGTTATTTTGGGTCAAAATGTCGGTTTTGGGTCAAAATTAGGGTTTAGGGTTTCATTTAGGGTTTTTAGTAAAGAATTGGGTTTTGGGACAAAAATAGGGTTAGAATTAGGGTTTTGGGTCTAAATTAGGGTTTTGGGTCAAAATTAAGGTGTCGCGTTTTGAGTTAAAAAAAAGGTTTTGGGCAAAAATAGGGTTAGAATTAGGTTTTTTGTGTCTAAATTGGGTTTTGGGTCAAAATTAGGGTTCTGGGTTAATTTTAGGGTTTAGGGTCAAAATGGTTTGGATTAAAATTAAGGTTCTGGGTTAAATTTAGGGTTTTAGGACAAAAATTGGGTTAGAATTAGGGTTTTGGTTCAAATTTAGGGTTTAGGATCAAAACTAGGGTTTAGGGCTAAAATTAGGGTTTAGGCTTTGAATCAGGATTTTGGGTTTAAAATAGAGTTTTGTGTCAGAATTAGGGTTTTCGGTCAAAATTAGGACTCTGGGTTATAATTTGGGTTTGGTGTCAAAATTTAGGTTTTCTGTCTAAATTAGGGTTTAGGGTTTGCATAAGGGTTATGGGTCAAAATCGGGTTTTAGGTCAAATTTAGGGTTTAGGGTCAAAAATAGGGTTAGAATTAAGTTTTTGCGTTAAAATTAGGGTTTAAGGTCAAAAATAGGGTTTTGGGTTAAATTTAGTGTCTTGGGTCAAAAGTAGGGTTCGTATTAGGGTTTTGGGTCTATATTAGGGTTCTGGGTCAAAATTAGCGCTTTGGGTTATTTAGGGTCAAAATTTCGGTTTTGGGTCAAAATTAGGGTTTAGGGTTTCATTTAGGGTTTTGAGTAAAGAATTGGGTTTTGGGAGAAAAATAGGGTTATAATTAGGGTTTTGGGTCTATATTAGGGTTTTGGGTCAAAATTAAGGTGTCGCGTTTTGAGTTAAAGAAAAGGTTTTGGGACAAAAATAGGGTTAGAATTAGGGTTTTTGTGTCTAAATTAGGTTTTGGGTCAAAATTAGGGTTATGGGTCAAATTTAGGGTTCTGGGTTAATTTTAGGGTTTAGGGTCAAAATTTAGGGGTTAGGGTTAAAAGTAGGGTTCATATTAGGGTTTTGGGTCAAAATTAGGGCTTTGGGTTATTTTGGGTCAAAATGTCGGTTTTGGGTCAAAATTAGGGTTTTGGGTCAAAATTAGGGTTTATGGTTTCATTTAGGGTTTTGAGTAAAGAATTGGGTTTTGGGACAAAAATAGGGTTAGTATTAGGGTTTTGGGTCTAAATTAGGGTTTTGGGTCAAAATTAAGGTGTCGCGTTTTGAGTTAAAAAAGGGTTTGGGGACAAAAATAGGGTTAGAATTAGGGTTTTTGTGTCTAAATTAGGTTTTGGGGTCAAAATTAGGGTTATGTGTCAAATTTAGGGTTCTGGGTTAATTTTAGGGTTTTGGGTCAAAATTTAGGGGTTTGGATTAAAATTAGGGTTCTGGGTTAAATTTAGGGTTTTGGGACAAAAATTGGGTTAGAATTAGGGTTTTGGTTCAAATTTAGGGTTTAGGATCAAAACTAGGGTTTAGGGCTAATATTAGTGTTTAGGCTTTGAATTAGGATTTTGGGTTTAAAATAGGGTTTTGTGTCAGAATTAGGGTTTTGGGTCAAAATTAGGACTCTGGGTTATAATTTGGGTTTGGGGTCAAAATTTCGGTTTTCGGTCAAAATTAGGGTTTCGGGTATGAAATAGGGTTTTGGGTCAAAATCGGATTTTGGGTCAAATTTAGGGTTTAGGGTCAAAAATAGGGTTAGAATTAAGTTTTTGCGTTAAAATTAGGGTTTAGGGTCAAAAATAGGGTTCTGGGTCAAATTTAGTGTCTTGGGTCAAAAGTAGGGTTCGTATTAGGGTTTTGGGTCTATATTAGGGTTCTGGGTCAAAATTAGCGCTTTGGGTTATTTTGGGTCAAAATGTCGGTTTTGGGTCAAAATTAGGGTTTAGGGTTTCATTTAGGGTTTTTAGTAAAGAATTGGGTTTTGGGACAAAAATAGGGTTAGAATTAGGGTTTTGGGTCTAAATTAGGGTTTTGGGTCAAAATTAAGGTGTCGCGTTTTGAGTTAAAAAAAAGGTTTTGGGCAAAAATAGGGTTAGAATTAGGTTTTTTGTGTCTAAATTAGGTTTTGGGTCAAAATTAGGGTTCTGGGTTAATTTTAGGGTTTAGGGTCAAAATGGTTTGGATTAAAATTAAGGTTCTGGGTTAAATTTAGGGTTTTAGGACAAAAATTGGGTTAGAATTAGGGTTTTGGTTCAAATTTAGGGTTTAGGATCAAAACTAGGGTTTAGGGCTAAAATTAGGGTTTAGGCTTTGAATCAGGATTTTGGGTTTAAAATAGAGTTTTGTGTCAGAATTAGGGTTTTCGGTCAAAATTAGGACTCTGGGTTATAATTTGGGTTTGGGGTCAAAATTTCGGTTTTCGGTCAAAATTAGGGTTTCGGGTTTGCATAAGGGTTATGGGTCAAAATCGGGTTTTAGGTCAAATTTAGGGTTTAGGGTCAAAAATAGGGTTAGAATTAAGTTTTTGCGTTAAAATTAGGGTTTAAGGTCAAAAATAGGGTTTTGGGATAAATTTAGTGTCTTGGGTCAAAAGTAGGGTTCGTATTAGGGTTTTGGGTCTATATTAGGGTTCTGGGTCAAAAGTAGCGCTTTGGGTTATTTAGGGTCAAAATTTCGGTTTTGGGTCAAAATTAGGGTTTAGGGTTTCATTTAGGGTTTTGAGTAAAGAATTGGGTTTTGGGAGAAAAATAGGGTTATAATTAGGGTTTTGGGTCTATATTAGGGTTTTGGGTCAAAATTAAGGTGTCGCGTTTTGAGTTAAAAAGGTTTTGGGACAAAAATAGGGTTAGAATTATGGTTTTTGTGTCTAAATTAGGTTTTGGGTCAAAATTAGGGTTACGGGTCAAATTTAGGGTTTTGGGTTAATTTTATGGTTTAGGTTCAAAATTTAGGGGTTTGGGTTAAAAGTAGGGTTCATATTAGGGTTTTGGGTCAAAATTAGGGCTTTGGGTTATTTTGGGTCAAAATGTCGGTTTTGGGTCAAAATTAGGGTTTTGGGTCAAAATTAGGGTTTATGGTTTCATTTAGGGTTTTGAGTAAAGAATTGGGTTTTGGGACAAAAATAGGTTTAGAATTAGGGTTTTGGGTCTAAATTAGGGTTTTGGGTCAAAATTAAGGTGTCGCGTTTTGAGTTAAAAAAGGGTTTGGGGACAAAAATAGGGTTAGAATTAGGGTTTTTGTGTCTAAATTAGGTTTTGGGGTCAAAGTTAGGGTTATGTGTCAAATTTAGGGTTCTAGGTTAATTTTAGGGTTTTGGGTCAAAATTTAGGGGTTTGGATTAAAATTAGGGTTCTGGGTTAAATTTAGGGTTTTGGGACAAAAATAGGGTTAGAATTAGGGTTTTGGTTCAAATTTAGGGTTTAGGATCTAAACTAGGGTTTAGGGTTAAAATTAGGGTTTAGGCTTTGAGTTAGGATTTTGGGTTTAAAATAGGGTTTTGTGTCAGAATTAGGGTTTAGGGTCAAAATTAGGACTCTGGGTTATAATTTGGGTTTGGGGTCAAAATTTCGGTTTTCGGTCAAAATTAGGGTTTCGGGTATGAATTAGGGTTTTGGGTCAAAATCGGATTTTGGGTCAAATTTAGGGTTTAGGGTCAAAAATAGGGTTTTGGGTCAAATTTAGGGTCTTGGGTCAAAAGTAGGGTCCGTATTAGGGTTTTGGGTCTATATTAGGGTTCTGGGTCAAAATTAGCGCTATGGGTTATTTAGGGTCAAAATGTCGGTTTTGGGTCAAAATTAGGGTTTAGGGTTTCATTTAGGGTTTTGAGTAAAGAATTGGGTTTTGGGACAAAAATAGGGTTAGAATTAGGGTTTTGGGTCTATATTAGGGTTTTGGGTCAAAATTAAGGTGTCGCGTTTTGAGTTAAAAAAAAAGGTTTTGGGACAAAAATAGGGTTAGAAATAGGGTTTTTGTGTCTAAATTAGGTTTTGGGTCAAAATTAGGGTTATGGGTCAAATTTTGGGTTCTGGGTTAATTTTAGGGTTTAGGGTCAAAATTTAGGGGTTAGGGTTAAAAGTAGGGTTCATATTAGGGTTTTGGGTCAAAATTAGGGCTTTGGGTTATTTTGGGTCAAAATGTCGGTTTTGGGTCAAAATTAGGGTTTTGGGTCAAAATTAGGGTTTATGGTTTCATTTAAGGTTTTGAGTAAAGAATTGGGTTTTGGGACAAAAATAGGGTTAGTATTAGGGTTTTGGGTCTAAATTAAGGTTTTGGGTCAAAATTAAGGTGTCGCGTTTTGAGTTAAAAAAGGCTATGGGGACAAAAATAGGGTTAGAATTAGGGTTTTTGTGTCTAAATTAGGTTTTGGAGTCAAAATTAGGGTTATGGGTCAAATTTGGGTTCTGGGTTAATTTTAGGGTTTAGGGTCAAAATTTAGGGGTTTGGATTAAAATTAGGGTTTGGGTTAAATTTAGGGTTTTGGGACAAAAATAGGGTTAGAATTAGGGTTTTGGTTCAAATTTAGGGTTTAGGATCAAAACTAGGGTTTAGGGTTAAAATTAGGGTTTAGGCTTTGAGTTAGGATTTTGGGTTTAAAATAGGGTTTTGTGTCAGAATTAGGGTTTTGGGTCAAAATTAGGACTCTGGGTTATAATTTGGGTTTGGGGTCAAAATTTCGGTTTTCGGTCAAAATTAGGGTTTCGGGTATGAATTAGGGTTTTGGGTCAAAATCGGATTTTGGGTCAAATTTAGGGTTTAGGGTCAAAAATAGGGTTAGAATTAAGTTTTTGCATTAAAATTAGGGTTTAGGGTCAAAAATAGGGTTTTGGGTCAAATTTAGGGTCTTGGGTCAAAAGTAGGGTTCGTATTAGGGTTTTGGGTCTATATTAGGGTTCTGGGTCAAAATTAGCGCTTTGGGTTATTTTGGGTCAAAATGTCGGTTTTGGGTCAAAATTAGGGTTTAGGGTTTCATTTAGGGTTTTTAGTAAAGAATTGGGTTTTGGGACAAAAATAGGGTTAGAATTAGGGTTTTGGGTCTAAATTAGGGTTTTGGGTCAAAATTAAGGTGTCGCGTTTTGAGTTAAAAAAAGGTTTTGGGCAAAAATAGGGTTAGAATTAGGTTTTTTGTGTCTAAATTAGGTTTTGGGTCAAAATTAGGGTTCTGGGTTAATTTTACGGTTTAGGGTCAAAATGGTTTGGATTAAAATTAAGGTTCTGGGTTAAATTTAGGGTTTTGGGACAAAAATTGGGTTAGAATTAGGGTTTTGATTCAAATTTAGGGTTTAGGATCAAAACTAGTGTTTAGCGCTAAAATTAGGGTTTAGGCTTTGAATCAGGATTTTGGGTTTAAAATAGGGTTATGTGTCAGAATTAGGGTTTTCGGTCAAAATTAGGACTCTGGGTTATAATTTGGGTTTGGGGTCAAAATTTCGGTTTTCGGTCAAAATTAGGGTTTCGGGTATGAATTAGGGTTTTGGGTCAAAATCGGATTTTGGGTCAAATTTAGGGTTTAGGGTCAAAAATAGGGTTAGAATTAAGTTTTTGCGTTAAAATTAGGGTTTAGGGTCAAAAATAGGGTTCTGGGTCAAATTTAGGGTCTTGGGTTAAAAGTAGGGTTCGTATTAGGGTTTTGGGTCTAAATTATGGTTTGGGTCAAAATTTGGGTTTTGGGTCAAAATTAAGGTGTCGCGTTTGAGTTAAAAATGGGTTTTGGGACAAAAATAGGGTTTGAATTAGGTTTTGTGTCGAAATTAGGTTTTGGGGTCAAAATTAGGTTTGGGTCAAATTTAGGGTTAGGTTAATTTTAGGTTTAGGGTCAAAATTTAGGGTTTGGGTTAAAAGTAGGGTTCCTATTAGGGTTTTGGGTCAAAATTAGGGCTTCGGGTTATTTTGGGTCAAAATGTCGGGTTTTGGGTCAAAATTAGGGTTTATGGTTTCATTTAGGGTTTTGAGTAAAGAATTGGGTTTTGGGACAAAAATAGGGTTAGTATTAGGGTTTTGGGTCAAAATTAAGGTGTCGCGTTTTGAGTTAAAAAAAAGGTTTTGGGCAAAAATAGGGTTAGAATTAGGGTTTTTGTGTCTAAATTAGGTTTTGGGTCAAAATTAGGGTTATGGGTCAAATTTAGGGTTCTGGGTTAATTTTAGGGTTTTGGGTCAAAATTTAGGGGTTTGGTTTAAAATTAGGGTTCTGGGTTAAATTTTGGGTTTTGGGACAAAAATAGGGTTAGAATTAGGGTTTTGGTTCAAATTTAGGGCTTAGGGTCAAAACTAGGGATTAGCGTTAAAATTAGGGTTTGGGCTTTGAATCAGGATTTTGGGTTTAAAATATGGTTTTGTGTCAGAATTAGGGTTTTGGGTCAAAATTAGGACTCTGGGTTATAATTTGGGTTTGGGGTCAAAATTTCGGTTTTCGGTGAAAATTAGGGTTTCGGGTTTGAATTAGGGTTTTGGGTCAAAATCGGGTTTTGGTCAAATTTAGGGTTTTGGGTCAAAAATAGGGTTAGAATTAAGTTTTTGCGTTAAAATTAGGGTTTAGGGTCAAAAATAGGGTTAGAATTAAGTTTTTGCGTTAAAATTAGGGTTTAGGGTAAAAAATAGGGTTCTGGGTCAAATTTAGGGTCTTGGGTTAAAAGTAGGGTTCGTATTAGGGTTTTGGGTCTAAATTAGGGTTTTGGGTCAAAATTAGGGCTTTGAATTATTTTGGGTCAAAATGTCGGTTTTGGGTCAAAATTAGGGTTTAAGGTTTTGGGACAAAAATAGGGTTAGAATTAGGGTTTTTGTGACTAAATTAGGTTTTGGGTCAAAATTAGGGTTATGGGTCAAATTTTGGGTTCTGGGTTAATTTTAGGGTTTAGGGTCAAAATTTAGGGGTTAGGGTTAAAAGTAGGGTTCATATTAGGGTTTTGGGTCAAAATTAGGGCTTTGGGTTATTTTGGGTCAAAATTAGGGTTTTTAGTCAAAATTAGGGTTTATGGTTTCATTTAGGGTTTTGAGTAAAGAATTGGGTTTTGGGACAAAAATAGGGTTAGTATTAGGGTTTTGGGTCTAAATTAGGGTTTTGGGCCAAAATTAAGGTGTCGCGTTTTGAGTTAAAAAAGGGTTTGGGGACAAAAATATGGATAGAATTAGGGTTTTTGTGTCTAAATTAGGTTTTGGGGTCAAAATTAGGGTTATGGGTCAAATTTTGGGTTCCGAGTTAATTTTAGGGTTTAGGGTCAAAATTTAGGGGTTTGGGTTAAAATTAGGGTTCTGGGTTAAATTTATGGTTTTGGGACAAAAATAGGGTTAGAATTAGGGTTTTGGTTCAAATTTAGGGTTTAGGGTCAAAACTAGGGTTTAGGGTTAAAATTAGGGTTTAGGCTTTGAATCAGGATTTTGGGTTTAAAATAGGGTTTTGTGTCAGAAATAGGGTTTTGGGTCAAAATTAGGACTCTGGGTTATAATTTGGGTTTGGGGTCAAAATTTCGGTTTTCGTTCAAAATTAGGGTTTCGGGTTTGCATTAGGGTTTTGGGTCAAAATCGGGTTTTGGGTCAAATTTAGGGTTTAGGGTCAAAAATAGGGTTAGAATTAAGTTTTTGCGTTAAAATTAGGGTTTAGGGTCAAAAATAGGGTTCTGGGTCAAATTTAGGGTCTTGGGTTAAAAGTAGGGTTCTTATTAGGGTTTTGGGTCTATATTAGGGTTCTGGGTCAAAATTAGGGCTTTGGGTTATTTTGGGTCAAAATGTCGGTTTTGGGTCAAAATTAGGGTTTAGGGTTTCATTTAGGGTTTTGAGTAAAGAATTGGGTTTTGGGACAAAAATAGGGTTAGTATTAGGGTTTTGGGTCTAAATTAGGGTTTTGGGTCAAAATTAAGGTGTCGCGTTTTGAGTTAAAAAAAAGATTTGGGGCAAAAATAGGGTTAGAATTAGGGTTTTTGTGTCTAAATTAGGTTTTGGGTCAAAATTAGGGTTATGGGTCAAATTTAGGGTTCTGGGTTAATTTTAGGGTTTTGGGTCAAAATTTAGGGGTTTGGTTTAAAATTTGGGTTCTGGGTTAAATTTTGGGTTTTGGGACAAAAATAGGGTTAGAATTAGGGTTTTGGTTCAAATTTAGGGCTTAGGGTCAAAACTAGGGATTAGCGTTAAAATTAGGGTTTGGGCTTTGAATCAGGATTTTGGGTTTAAAATATGGTTTTGTGTCAGAATTAGGGTTTTGGGTCAAAATTAGGACTCTGGGTTATAATTTGGGTTTGGGGTCAAAATTTCGGTTTTCGGTGAAAATTAGGGTTTCGGGTTTGAATTAGGGTTTTGGGTCAAAATCGGGTTTTGGTCAAATTTAGGGTTTTGGGTCAAAAATAGGGTTAGAATTAAGTTTTTGCGTTAAAATTAGGGTTTAGGGTCAAAAATAGGGTTAGAATTAAGTTTTTGCGTTAAAATTAGGGTTTAGGGTAAAAAATAGGGTTCTGGGTCAAATTTAGGGTCTTGGGTTAAAAGTAGGGTTCGTATTAGGGTTTTGGGTCTAAATTAGGGTTTTGGGTCAAAATTAGGGCTTTGAATTATTTTGGGTCAAAATGTCGGTTTTGGGTCAAAATTAGGGTTTAAGGTTTTGGGACAAAAATAGGGTTAGAATTAGGGTTTTTGTGACTAAATTAGGTTTTGGGTCAAAATTAGGGTTATGGGTCAAATTTTGGGTTCTGGGTTAATTTTAGGGTTTAGGGTCAAAATTTAGGGGTTAGGGTTAAAAGTAGGGTTCATATTAGGGTTTTGGGTCAAAATTAGGGCTTTGGGTTATTTTGGGTCAAAATTAGGGTTTTGGGTCAAAATTAGGGTTTATGGTTTCATTTAGGGTTTTGAGTAAAGAATTGGGTTTTGGGACAAAAATAGGGTTAGTATTAGGGTTTTGGGTCTAAATTAGGGTTTTGGGCCAAAATTAAGGTGTCGCGTTTTGAGTTAAAAAAGGGTTTGGGGACAAAAATATGGATAGAATTAGGGTTTTTGTGTCTAAATTAGGTTTTGGGGTCAAAATTAGGGTTATGGGTCAAATTTTGGGTTCCGAGTTAATTTTAGGGTTTAGGGTCAAAATTTAGGGGTTTGGGTTAAAATTAGGGTTCTGGGTTAAATTTATGGTTTTGGGACAAAAATAGGGTTAGAATTAGGGTTTTGGTTCAAATTTAGGGTTTAGGGTCAAAACTAGGGTTTAGGGTTAAAATTAGGGTTTAGGCTTTGAATCAGGATTTTGGGTTTAAAATAGGGTTTTGTGTCAGAAATAGGGTTTTGGGTCAAAATTAGGACTCTGGGTTATAATTTGGGTTTGGGGTCAAAATTTCGGTTTTCGTTCAAAATTAGGGTTTCGGGTTTGCATTAGGGTTTTGGGTCAAAATCGGGTTTTGGGTCAAATTTAGGGTTTAGGGTCAAAAATAGGGTTAGAATTAAGTTTTTGCGTTAAAATTAGGGTTTAGGGTCAAAAATAGGGTTCTGGGTCAAATTTAGGGTCTTGGGTTAAAAGTAGGGTTCTTATTAGGGTTTTGGGTCTATATTAGGGTTCTGGGTCAAAATTAGGGCTTTGGGTTATTTTGGGTCAAAATGTCGGTTTTGGGTCAAAATTAGGGTTTAGGGTTTCATTTAGGGTTTTGAGTAAAGAATTGGGTTTGGGACAAAAATAGGGTTAGTATTAGGGTTTTGGGTCTAAATTAGGGTTTTGGGTCAAAATTAAGGTGTCGCGTTTTGAGTTAAAAAAAAGATTTGGGGCAAAAATAGGGTTAGAATTAGGGTTTTTGTGTCTAAATTAGGTTTTGGGTCAAAATTAGGGTTATGGGTCAAATTTAGGGTTCTGGGTTAATTTTAGGGTTTTGGGTCAAAATTTAGGGGTTTGGATTAAAATTAGGGTTCTGGGTTAAATTTTGGGTCTTGGGACAAAAATAGGGTTAGAATTAGGGTTTTGGTTCAAATTTAGGGCTTAGGGTCAAAACTAGGGTTTAGCGTTAAAATTAGGGTATGGGCTTTGAATCAGGATTTTGGGTTTAAAATAGGGTTTTGTGTCAGAATTAGGGTTTTCGGTCAAAATTAGGACTCTGGGTTATAATTTGGGTTTGGGGTCAAAATTTCGGTTTTCGGTCAAAATTAGGGTTTCGGGTTTGAATTAGGGTTTTGGGTCAAACTCGGGTTTTGGGTCAAATTTAGGGTTTAGGGTCAAAAATAGTGTTCTGGGTCAAAATTAGCGCTTTGGGTTATTTTGGGTCAAAATGTCGGTTTTGGGTCAAAATTAGGGTTTAGGGTTTCATTTAGTGTTTTTAGTAAAGAATTGGGTTTTGGGACAAAAATGGGGTTAGAATTAGGGTTTTGGGTCTAAATTAGGGTTTTGGGTCAAAATTAAGGTGTCGCGTTTTGAGTTAAAAAAAGGTTTTGGGCAAAAATAGGGTTAGAATTAGGGTTTTTGTGTCTAAATTAGGTTTTGGGTCAAAATTAGGGTTATGGGTCAAATTTAGGGTTCTGGGTTAATTTTAGGGTTTAGGGTCAAAATTTAGGGGTTTGGATTAAAATTAGGGTTCTGGGTTAAATTTATGGTTTTGGGACAAAAATAGGGTTAGAATTAGGGTTTTGGTTCAAATTTAGGGTTTAGGGTCAAAACTAGGGTTTAGGGTTAAAATTAGGGTTTAGGCTTTGAATCAGGATTTTGGGTTTAAAATAGGGTTTTGTGTCAGAATTAGGGTTTTGGGTCAAAATTAGGACTCTGGGTTATAATTTGGGTTGGGGGTCAAAATTTCGGTTTTCGGTCAAAATTAGGGTTTCGGGTATGAATTAGGGTTTTGGGTCAAAATCGGATTTTGGGTCAAATTTAGGGTTTAGGGTCAAAAATAGGGTTTAGGGTCAAATTTAGGGCCTTGGGTCAAAAGTAGGGTTCATATTAGGGTTTTGGGTCTATATTAGGGTTCTGGGTCAAAATTAGCGCTACGGGTAATTTAGGGTCAAAATGTCGGTTTTGGGTCAAAATTAGGGTTTAGGGTTTTGAGTAAAGAATTGGGTTTTGGGACAAAAATAGGGTTAGAATTAGGGTTTTGGGTCTATATTAGGGTTTTGTGTCAAAATTAAGGTGTCGCGTTTTGAGTTAAAAAAAAGGTTTTGGGACAAAAATAGGGTTAGAATTAGGGTTTTTGTGTCTAAATTAGGTTTTGGGTCAAAATTAGGGTTATGGGTCAAATTTAGGGTTCTGGGTTAATTTTAGGGTTTAGGGTCAAAATTTAGGGGTTAGGGTTAAAAGTAGGGTTCATATTAGGGTTTTGGGTCAAAATTAGGGCTTTGGGTTATTTTGGGTCAAAATGTCGGTTTTGGGTCAAAATTAGGGTTTATGGTTTCATTTAGGGTTTTGAGTAAAGAATTGGGTTTTGGGACTAAAATAGGGTTAGTATTAGGGTTTTGGGTCTAAATTAGGGTTTTGGGTCAAAATTAAGGTGTCGCGTTTTGAGTTAAAAAAGGGTTTGGGGACAAAAATAGGGTTAGAATTAGGGTTTTTGTGTCTAAATTAGGTTTTGGGGTCAAAATTAGGGTTATGGGTCAAATTTTGGGTTCTGGGTTAATTTTAGGGTTTAGGGTCAAAATTTAGGGGTTTGGATTAAAATTAGGGTTCTGGGTTAAATTTTGGGTTTTGTGACAAAAATAGGGTTAGAATTAGGGTTTTGGTTCAAATTTAGGGCTTAGGGTCAAAACTAGGGTTTAGCGTTAAAATTAGGGATTGGGCTTTGAATCAGGATTTTGGGTTTAAAATAGGGTTTTGTGTCAGAATTAGGGTTTTGGGTCAAAATTAGGACTCTGGGTTATAATTTGGGTTTGGGGTCAAAATTTCGGTTTTCGGTCAAAATTAGGGTTTCGTGTTTGAATTAGGGTTTTGGGTCAAAATCGGGTTTTGGGTCAAATTTAGGGTTTAGGGTCAAATTTAGGGTTTAGGGTCAAAAATAGGGTTAGAATTAAATTTTTGCGTTAAAATTAGGGTTTAGGGTCAAAAATAGGGTTTTGGGTCAAATTTAGGTTCTTGGGTCAAAAGAAGGGTTCGTATTAGGGTTTTGGGTCTATATTAGGGTTCTGGGTCAAAATTAGCGCTTTGGGTTATTTAGGGTCAAAATGTCGGTTTTGGGTCAAAATTAGGGTTTAGGGTTTCATTTAGGGTTTTGAATTAAGAATTGGGTTTTGGGAGAAAAATGGGGTTAAAATTAGGGTTTTGGCTCTATATTAGGGTGTCGCGTTTTGAGTTAAAAAAAAGGTTTTGGGACAAAAATAGGGTTAGAATTAGGGTTTTTGTGTCTAAATTAGGTTTTGGGTCAAAATTAGGGTTACGGGTCAAATTTAGGTTCTGGGTTAATTTTAGGGTTTAGGGTCAAAATTTAGGGGTTTGGGTTAAAAGTAGGGTTCATATTAGGGTTTTGGGTCAAAATTAGGGCTTTGGGTTATTTTGGGTCAAAATGTCGGTTTTGGGTCAAAATTAGGGTTTTGGGTCAAAATTAGGGTTTATGGTTTCATTTAGGGTTTTGAGTAAAGAATTGGGTTTTGGGACAAAAATAGGGTTAGTATTAGGGTTTTGGGTCTAAATTAGGGTTTTGGGTCAAAATTAAGGTGTCGCATTTTGAGTTAAAAAAGGGTTTGGGGACAAAAATAGGGTTAGAATTAGGGTTTTTGTGCCTGAATTAGGTTTTGGGGTCAAAATTAGGGTTATGTGTCAAATTTAGGGTTCTGGGTTAATTTTAGGGTTTTGGGTCAAAATTTAGGGGTTTGGATTAAAATTAGGGTTCTGGGTTAAATTTAGGGTTTTGGGACAAAAATAGGGTTAGAATTAGGGTTTTGGTTCAAATTTAGGGCTTAGGGTCAAAACTAGGGTTTAGCGTTAAAATTAGGGTTTAGGCTTTGAATCAGGATTTTGGGTTTAAAATAGGGTTTTGTGTCAGAATTAGGGTTTTGGGTCAAAATTAGGACTCTGGGTTATAATTTGGGTTGGGGGTCAAAATTTCGGTTTTCGGTCAAAATTAGGGTTTCGTGTTGGAATTAGGGTTTTGGGTCAAAATCGGGTTTTGGGTCAAATTTAGGGTTTAGGGTCAAATTTAGGGTTTAGGGTCAAAAATAGGGTTAGAATTAAATTTTTGCGTTAAAATTTGGGTTTAGGGTCAAAAATAGGGTTTTGGGTCAAATTTAGGTTCTTGGGTCAAAAGAAGGGTTCGTATTAGGGTTTTGGGTCTATATTAGGGTTCTGGGTCAAAATTAGCGCTTTGGGTTACTTAGGGTCAAAATGTCGGTTTTGGGTCAAAATTAGGGTTTAGGGTTTCAATTAGGGTTTTGAGTAAAGAATTGGGTTTTGGGACAAAAATAGGGTTAGAATTAGGGTTTTGGGTCTATATTAGGGTTTTGGGTCAAAATTAAGGTGTCGCGTTTTGAGTTAAAAAAATGGTTTTGGGACAAAAATAGGGTTAGAATTAGGGTTTTTGTGACTAAATTAGGTTTTGGGTCAAAATTAGGGTTATGGGTCAAATTTTGGGTTCTGGGTTAATTTTAGGGTTTAGGGTCAAAATTTAGGGGTTAGGGTTAAAAGTAGGGTTCATATTAGGGTTTTGTGTCAAAATTAGGGCTTTGGGTTATTTTGGGTCAAAATTAGGGATTTGGGTCAAAATTAGGGTTTATGGTTTCATTTAGGGTTTTGAGTAAAGAATTGGGTTTTGGGACAAAAATAGGGTTAGTATTAGGGTTTTGGGTCTAAATTAGGGTTTTGGGTCAAAATTAAGGTGTCGCGTTTTGAGTTAAAAAAAAGGTTTTGGGCAAAAATAGGGTTAGAATTATGGTTTTTGTGTCTAAATTAGGTTTTGGGTCAAAATTAGGGTTATGGGTCAAATTTATGGTTCTGGGTTAATTTTAGGGATTTGGGTCAAAATTTAGGGGTTTGGTTTAAAATTAGGGTTCTGGGTTAAATTTTGGGTTTTGGGACAAAAATAGGGTTAGAATTAGGGTTTTGGTTCAAATTTAGGGCTTAAGGTCAAAACTAGGGATTAGCGTTAAAATTAGGGTTTGGGCTTTGAATCAGGATTTTGGGTTTAAAATAGGGTTTTGTGTCAGAATTAGGGTTTTGGGTCAAAATTAGGACTCTGGGTTATAATTTGGATTTGGGGTCAAAATTTCGGTTTTCGGTCAAAATTAGGGTTTCGGGTTTGAATTAGGGTTTTGGGTCAAAATCGGGTTTTGGGTCAAATTTAGGGTTTAGGGTCAAAAATAGGGTTAGAATTAAGTTTTTGCGTTAAAATTAGGGTTTAGGGTAAAAAATAGGGTTCTGGGTCAAATTTAGGGTCTTGGGTTAAAAGTATGGTTCATATTAGGGTTTTGGGTCTAAATTAGGGTTTTGGGTCAAAATTAGGGCTTTGGATTATTGTGGGTCAAAATGTCGGTTTTGGGTCAAAATTAGGGTTTAGGGTTTCATTTAGGGTTGAGTTAAGAATTGGGTTTTGGGACAAAAATAGGGTTAGAATTAGGGTTTTGGGTCTAAATTTGGGTTTTGGGTCAAAATTAGGGTTTTGCGTCAAAATTAAGGTGTCGAGTTTTGAGTTAAAAATGGGTTTTGGGACAAAAATAGGGTTTGAATTAGGGTTTTTGTGTCTATATTAGGTTTTGGGGTCAAAATTAGGGTTATGGGTCAAATTTAGAGTTCTGGGTTAATTTTAGGGTTTAGGGTCAAAATTTAGGGGTTTGGATTGAAATTAGGGTTCTCGGTTAAATTTAGGGTTTTTGGACAAAAATAGGGTTAGAATTAGGGTTTTGGTTCAAATTTAGGGTTTAGGATCAAAACTAGGGTTTAGGGTTAAAATTAGGGTTTAGGCTTTGAATTAGGATTTTGGGTTTAAAATAGGGTTTTGTGTCAGAATTACGGTTTTGGGTCAAAATTAGGACTTTGGGTTATAATTTGGGTTTGGGGTCAAAATTTCGGTTTTCGGTCAAAATTAGGGTTTCCGGTATGAATTAGGGTTTTGGGTCAAAATCGGATTTTGGGTCAAATTTAGGGTTTAGGGACAAAAATAGGGTTAGAATTAAGTTTTTGCGTTAAAATTAGGGTTTAAGGTCAAAAATAGGGTTTTGGGTCAAATTTAGTGTCTTGGGTCAAAAGAAGGGTTCGTATTAAGGTTTTGGGTCTATATTAGGGTTCTGGGTCAAAATTAGCGCTATGGGTTATTTAGGGTCAAAATGTCGGTTTTGGGTCAAAATTAGGGTTTAGGGTTTCATTTAGGGTTTTGAGTAAAGAATTGGGTTTTGGGACAAAAATAGGGTTAGAATTAGGGTTTTGGGTCTATATTAGGGTTTTGGGTCAAAAATAGGGTTAGAATTAGGGTTTTTGTGACTAAATTAGGTTTTGGGTCAAAATTAGGGTTATGGGTCAAATTTTGGGTTCTGGGTTAATTTTAGGGTTTAGGGTCAAAATTTAGGGGTTAGGGTTAAAAGTAGGGTTCATATTAGGGTTTTGGGTCAAAATTAGGGCGTTGGGTCAAAATTAGGGTTTATGGTTTCATTTAAGGTTTTGAGTAAAGAATTGGGTTTTGGGACAAAAATAGGGTTAGTATTAGGGTTTTGGGTCTAAATTAAGGTTTTGGGTCAAAATTAAGGTGTCGCGTTTTGAGTTAAAAAAGGGTATGGGGACAAAAATAGGGTTAGAATTAGGGTTTTTGTGTCTAAATTAGGTTTTGGAGTCAAAATTAGGGTTATGGGTCAAATTTGGGTTCTGGGTTAATTTTAGGGTTTAGGGTCAAAATTTAGGGGTTTGGATTAAAATTAGGGTTTGGGTTAAATTTAGGGTTTTGGGACAAAAATAGGGTTAGAATTAGGGTTTTGGTTCAAATTTAGGGTTTAGGATCAAAACTAGGGTTTAGGGTTAAAATTAGGGTTTAGGCTTTGAGTTAGGATTTTGGGTTCAAAATAGGGTTTTGTGTCAGAATTAGGGTTTTGGGTCAAAATTAGGACTCTGGGTTATAATTTGGGTTTGGGGTCAAAATTTCGGTTTTCGGTCAAAATTAGGGTTTCGGGTATGAATTAGGGTTTTGGGTCAAAATCGGATTTTGGGTCAAATTTAGGGTTTAGGGTCAAAAATAGGGTTAGAATTAAGTTTTTGCATTAAAATTAGGGTTTAGGGTCAAAAATAGGGTTTTGGGTCAAATTTAGGGTCTTGGGTCAAAAGTAGGGTTCGTATTAGGGTTTTGGGTCTATATTAAGGTTCTGGGTCAAAATTAGCGCTTTGGGTTATTTAGGGTCAAAATGTCGGTTTTGGGTCAAAATTAGGGTTTAGGGTTTCATTTAGGGTTTTGAGTAAAGAATTGGGTTTTGGGACAAAAATAGGGTTAGAATTAGGGTTTTGGGTCTATATTAAGGTGTCGCGTTTTGAGTTAAAAAAATGGTTTTGGGACAAAAATAGGGTTAGAATTAGGGTTTTTGTGTCTAAATTAGGTTTTGGGTCAAAATTAGGGTTATGGGTCAAATTTAGGGTTCTGGGTTAATTTTAGGGTTTAGGGTCAAAATTTAGGGGTTAGGGTTAAAAGTAGGGTTCATATTAAGGTTTTGGGTCAAAATTAGGGCTTTGGGTTATTTTGGGTCAAAATTAGGGATTTGGGTCAAAATTAGGGTTTATGGTTTCATTTAGGGTTTTGAGTAAAGAATTGGGTTTTGGGACAAAAACAGGGTTAGTATTAGGGTTTTGGGTCTAAATTAGGGTTTTGGGTCAAAATTAAGGTGTCGCGTTTTGAGTTAAAAAAAAGGTTTTGGGCAAAAATAGGGTTAGAATTATGGTTTTTGTGTCTAAATTAGGTTTTGGGTCAAAATTAGGGTTATGGGTCAAATTTAGGGTTCTGGGTTAATTTTAGGGTTTTGGGTCAAAATTTAGGGGTTTGGTTTAAAATTAGGGTTCTGGGTTAAATTTTGGGTTTTGGGACAAAAATAGGGTTAGAATTAGGGTTTTGGTTCAAATTTAGGGCTTAGGGTCAAAACTAGGGATTAGCGTTAAAATTAGGGTTTGGGCTTTGAATCAGGATTTTGGGTTTAAAATAGGGTTTTGTGTCAGAATTAGGGTTTTGGGTCAAAATTAGGACTCTGGGTTATAATTTGGGTTTGGTGTCAAAATTTCGGTTTTCGGTCAAAATTAGGGTTTCGGGTTTGAATTAGGGTTTTGGGTCAAAATCGGGTTTTGGGTCAAATTTAGGGTTTAGGGTCAAAAATAGGGTTAGAATTAAGTTTTTGCGTTAAAATTAGGGTTTAGGGTAAAAATAGGGTTAGGGTCAAATTTAGGGTCTTGTGTTAAAAGTAGGGTTCATATTAGGGTTTTGGGTCTAAATTAGGGTTTTGGGTCAAAATTAGGGCTTTGGATTATTGTGGGTCAAAATGTCGGTTTTGGGTCAAAATTAGGGTTTAGGGTTTCATTTAGGGTTGAGTTAAGAATTGGGTTTTGGGACAAAAATAGGGTTAGAATTAGGGTTTTGGGTCTAAATTTGGGTTTTGGGTCAAAATTAGGGTTTTGGGTCAAAATTAAGGTGTCGCGTTTTGAGTTAAAAATTGGTTTTGGGACAAAAATAGGGTTTGAATTAGGGTTTTTGTGTCTATATTAGGTTTTGGGGTCAAAATTAGGGTTATGGGTCAAATTTAGGGTTCTGGGTTAATTTTAGGGTTTAGGGTCAAAATTTAGGGGTTTGGATTGAAATTAGGGTTCTCGGTTAAATTTAGGGTTTTGGGACAAAAATAGGGTTAGAATTAGGGTTTTGGTTCAAATTTAGGGTTTAGGATCAAAACTAGGGTTTAGGGTTAAAATTAGGGTTTAGGCTTTGAATTAGGATTTTGGGTTTAAAATAGGGTTTTGTGTCAGAATTACGGTTTTGGGTCAAAATTAGGACTCTGGGTTATAATTTGGGTTTGGGGTCAAAATTTCGGTTTTCGGTCAAAATTAGGGTTTCGGGTATGAATTAGGGTTTTGGGTCAAAATCGGATTTTGGGTCAAATTTAGGGTTTAGGGTCAAAAATTGGGTTAGAATTAAGTTTTTGTGTTAAAATTAGGGTTTAGGGTCAAAAATAGGGTTTTGGGTCAAATTTAGGTTCTTGGGTCAAAAGTAGGGTTTGTATTAGGGTCTTGGGACTATATTAGGGTTCTGGGTCAAAATTAGCGCTTTGGGTTATTTAGGGTCAAAATGTCGGTTTTGGGTCAAAATTAGGGTTTATGGTTTCATTTAGGGTTTTGAGTAAAGAATTGGGTTTTGGGACAAAAATAGGGTTAGTATTAGGGTTTTGGGTCTAAATTAGGGTTTTGGGTCAAAATTAAGGTGTCGCGTTTTGAGTTAAAAAAAGATTTGGGGCAAAAATAGGGTTAGAATTAGGGTTTTTGTGTCTAAATTAGGTTTTGGGTCAAAATTAGGGTTATGGGTCAAATTTAGGGTTCTGGGGTTAATTTTAGGGTTTTGGGTCAAAATTTAGGGGTTTGGATTGAAATTAGGGTTCTGGGTTAAATTTAGGGTTTTCGGACAAAAATAGGGTTAGAATTAGGGTTTTGGTTCAAATTTAGGGCTTAGGGTCAAAACTAGGGATTAGCGTTAAAATTAGGGTTTGGGCTTTGAATCAGGATTTTGGGTTTAAAATAGGGTTTTGTGTCAGAATTAGGGTTTTGGGTCAAAATTAGGACTCTGGGTTATAATTTGGGTTTGGGGTCAAAATTTCGGTTTTTCGGTCAAAATTAGGGTTTCGGTTTGAATTAGGGTTTTGGGTCAAAATCGGGTTTTGGTTCAAATTTAGGGTTTAGGGTCAAAAATAGGGTTAGAATTAAGTTTTTTGCGTTAAAATTAGGGTTTAGGGTGAAAAAGGGTTTAGGGTAAAAATAGGGTTCGGGTCAAATTTAGGGTCTTGGGTTAAAAGTAGGGTTCATATTAGGGTTTTGGGTCTAAATTAGGTTTTGGGTCAAAATTAGGGCTTTGGATTATTGTGGGTCAAAATGTCGGTTTTGGGTCAAAATTAGGGTTTAGGGTTTC
Source organism: Sophora flavescens (assembly GCA_030762895.1). Taxonomy (NCBI): domain Eukaryota; kingdom Viridiplantae; phylum Streptophyta; class Magnoliopsida; order Fabales; family Fabaceae; genus Sophora; species Sophora flavescens. The sequence continues at coordinate 61,796 of JAUPTC010000284.1, forward strand.
ATTTAGGGTTGAGTTAAGAATTGGGTTTTGGGACAAAAATAGGGTTAGAATTAGGGTTTTGGGTCTAAATTTGGGTTTTGGGTCAAAATTGGGTTTTGGGTCAAAATTAGGGTGTTGGGTCAAAATTAGGGTTTTGGGTCAAAATTAGGGTTTATGGTTTCATTTAGGGTTTTGAGTAAAGAATTGGGTTTTGGGACAAAAATAGGGTTAGTATTAGGGTTTTGGGTCTAAATTAAGGTTTGGGTCAAAATTAAGGTGTCGCGTTTTGAGTTAAAAAGGGTTTTGGGACAAAAATAGGGTTAGAATTAGGGTTTTTGTGTCTAAATTAGGTTTTGGGGTCAAAATTAGGGTTATGGGTCAAATTTTGGGTTCTGGGTTAATTTTAGGGTTTAGGGTCAAAATTTAGGGGTTTGGATTAAAATTAGGGTTTGGGTTAAATTTAGGGTTTTGGGACAAAAATAGGGTTAGAATTAGGGTTTTGGTTCAAATTTAGGGTTTAGGATCAAAACTAGGGTTTAGGGTTAAAATTAGGGTTTAGGCTTTGAATTAGGATTTTGGGTTTAAAATAGGGTTTTGTGTCAGAATTAGGGTTTTGTGTCAAAATTAGGACTCTGGGTTATAATTTGGGTTTGGGGTCAAAATTTCGGTTTTCGATCAAAATTAGGGTTTCGGGTATGAATTAGGGTTTTGGGTCAAAATCGGATTTTGGGTCAAATTTAGGGTTTAGGGTCAAAAATAGGGTTAGAATTAAGTTTTTGCTTTAAAATTAGGGTTTTGGGTCAAAATTAGAATTAAGTTTTTGCGTTAAAATTAGGGTTTAGGGTAAAAAATAGGGTTCTGGGTCAAATTTAGGGTCTTGGGTTAAAAGTAGGGTTCATATTAGGGTTTTGGGTCTAAATTAGGGTTTTGGGTCAAAATTAGGGCTTTGGATTATTGTGGGTCAAAATGTCGGTTTTGGGTCAAAATTAGGGTTTAGGGTTTCATTTAGGGTTGAGTTAAGAATTGGGTTTTGGGACAAAAATAGGGTTAGAATTAGGGTTTTGGGTCTAAATTTGGGTTTTGGGTCAAAATTAGGGTTTTGGGTCAAAATTAGGGTGTTGGGTCAAAATTAGGGTTTTGGGTCAAAATTAGGGTTTATGGTTTCATTTAGAGTAAAGAATTGGGCTTTGAGACAAAAATAGG
>JAUPTC010000285.1:0-30000 GCA_030762895.1 Sophora flavescens
GTCTGGTTCGATTGGAAAGTCACGGCTGATGGCCATCACGGCCGAACCGGTAACGAGTTCTGCCTTAGGTTGCTAGCCGGTTTGATGCATCCTGACATGTGCCATCACGGCAGGCCGTGATCGGTGCAGCAGCGAGTGCAGGTACAAGCCCGGCATGTCGGTCGTGATGGGCATCACGGGATGGTAGTGACGATTCTACGGCTTTCCATTCTTTCTTTTAAGCTCTACTTGATCATGGCGTGATGGCTTTCAAAGGCTAGCAAACCGTGATAGGCTACGTTTGGCTAATTTTATTCACTTTTCAAGCCCGTACTATACGAAGCTACATAATTAGTGAAGCCTTAGTTTCCCATTTGAGATGAAGTACTAATGAGCACGTGTATGTGTAATGTACCACTCATTGTGTTGGATCTTGAATTGTGAGTTGAATGGTTTGGGAAAAAACTTTTCTTAATTAGAGTTAAAATAGTTAATGATTCTAATATTTATATACTTGATGAGGATTAGGATTGATACATTTCCTTCGTTCTCAGGGTGCATAATTTATCATGGTGGATGTCATCGCGTTCCAAGTAGTGTAAATCGGAGGCAGAGGAGGCTGCTACCGAGAATTTTGCTTCAGTGAGCATAGTTAAGGACTAGCTGTTAACCAAATGTTGAAAAAGTTTCTTCTCGAATAGGATAGGAATACTACTGTCATAGAGAAGTGGTTGATGAATATATGTTAGACTAAGTGCGAGTTACTGGTTTAGTCATGGATCGCGGTTGGATGAATGCTAGATGGACAAGTGATGAGTATTAGAATGGGTGGAAGATTTTCAGGTTTACAAAAACAAATGCTCACGATAGTGGTAGCGGAAGGTTTTTATTGTCCTTTATGTTAAGCGTTTGAATGAGAAGGCGACTATGAGGTGAGGAATCGTGATCATCTTATTTTGGCAGATTTACAAGGATTATACAACAAGGATTATGTCATGAGTGAATACGTTAGACAGGGCGAGGTGTCGAATAGAGAGAGATTGATGGCGTGGAAATGGGCCGATGGACTAGAGGACATGATCCGTGATGTTCAAACGAAAGTCTTTTCGGCGTGCACATATGTATGATGCTGTGCAATGAAGCGGAAGTAGCTTTGTATCCGGGGTGCACTAATTTCACGGTTATCGCGACAATGTTAAGATTGTTCCAATGTGAAGGTGAGAAATGGGTGGAGGTAATCGCTTTACCGAATTGCTTGAGTTGGTGAAAGGCATTACTTCGGGAGCGATTGCCATCTAAAACTATGAAGCGAAAGGAAGATATTGTGTCGACGAGTTATGGAGTATAAGAAAATACACGCTTTCCCCAATGATTTGTGATATTGTGGTAGGAAAGAGTTTGAAGAGATGCACGAGTGCCCAGTGTGGGTATCACGCTAAAGTGAAGGATGGTGATTCTAGTTGTGATGTGGTCACCAGGTCCTCCTGCGAAGGTGTTATGGTATCTTCCGAAGTGATTCGCGGTTGAGCGATTGTTTGTTAATGTAAATGGCGCGAAAGAACATTAGATGGCATGCAGAGTGGAGGAGTGTGATGGACAGCTTGGCATCCGACCGAGTTGCAATGGAAGATAATTCATGGGTTTGTTTCGGTTTTCGGTAATGGAGCCGAAAAACCTCGGGCTTGGACTTGCTACTGATGGAATGAATCATATGGAAACTTAAGTAGTATTCATAGTTCATGGCTTTTTTCTCCGGTAATTTACAACTGTCTCCTTGGTTAGGCATGGAGCGCAAATACATTATGTTAGTATGGTGATTTGGGCCTAAAACAGCCGGGAAATGATATTGATATTTTATCTAAGTCCCTTGATTGAAGACTTGAGAATGTTGTGTGGGATGAAGGCGTTGATGTGATCGGGCAGGTATTGCAGGAGAATTCATTGGTGCAGCCATGTTATTTTGCACCATCAAGACTTCAAAGATACGGGACCTGTGGGTATAGTGTTAGGCATAAAGCATGTCAATATGTGAAGAAGGCACATGTTACCATCAACTCGCAACATGGAAGGAAGACAGTTTTACCTTGGGCATCGGAGATTTCTCCGACATAATCATCCTTATTGTAGATTGAGAAAAGCTTTCAATGGACTTCCGAGAATGAAATTGCTCCCAAGTGGCCTTGAATGGAGAGCAAGTTTATGAAATGGTGAACAACACTAATGTTATCTATGGGAAGACCAGAAGATGGCTTAGAAGAAAATATGGAAGAAGAGGTGACCTTCTTTGATCTTACCATCTTTAGGTGCAAGCTTGATGTAAGACATTGTATTGATGTGATGCATGTGGAGAAAATATGTGCGACATTAATCGAACATTCTCAACATTCAAGGAAAGACAAAGGATGGTGTGAATGCAGTGCAGATCTAGTTGCGATGGGTATACGAGGAAGCTTAGCTCCACTTAAAGTGGGGATAAGAAGACTTATTTGCCCCGGCATGTCATACTTTATCAAAAAAAGAAAAAAGTTCTGTGAATGTCTAAGAGAGTCAAAGTGCCACAGAGGTTACTCTTCAAATATAAAAGACTTGTCTCAATGAAAGATCTCAAATTAGTTGGCTTAAAGTCTCATATTGTCATGTCTTGATGCAACAACTACTAGGTAGCATTACGTGACATATTGCCTAAAAAGTCAGCATGCCATTACTAGGTTATGCTTATTCTTCAATGCTATATGAGCAAGGTCATTGACACTAAAAAGTTGGATGACTTGGAAAATGAGGCAGCATTATATTGTACCAGTGGAGATGTATTTTCCACCTTCATTTTGGACATCATGGTTCATTTGATTGTTCATCTAGTGAGGAGGTTAGATTATGCGACCCGTTTATTAAGGTGGATGTACCCGGTTGGAAGATCCATGAAGATTTGAAAGGATATAGGAAAAATCCACACCGTCCCGAAGCATCCATTGTTGAAAGGTATGTTGCGGAAGAAGCTATTGAAGTTTTGTACATACTACATGTCGGAAGCGGAACCTATAGGGCTTACCAAGTCCATCCACGAAGGAAGATATGATGGGGTGAGGGTACAGGTATCTTTGTTAAGAGCATGGATCGGAGGAGGAAGTGCTTCAAGCACATTTGTATATATTGAATAACAACGATGAGGATGAACCATACTTATGTAGGCATAAAAGCATCATCAATGAAACTTACCCTAGAATGAATGAAAAATGGTGTTTTGAACAAGCATAACAAGACTTTCTTGAACTAGTTTAAAGAAAAAATTGCAAAGGATGGTATTACTTCGATACATTAAAATGGCTAAGATGGGGCCTAACTTGATGTCATATGCTGGAGTGGGAACGATATCAATAAGTTTTCCTTCTATACAAAGTCTCGGGATGACAAAAGTACAATGCAAAACAGTGGGGTTATGGTCGTGCCGTAGTACATGCATTTCTCTAGATCGAAGATAAAAACCCCTTATGGGTCCGTTTTCATACTTTGGAATCATTGAAGAGATATGGGGTTGATTGCACGAGTTTAGAGTTTTTGTTTTTAAATGTCAGAGGGGGTGAGAGAGTAACAATGGTGTGCAAACCGGATGAGTTAGGATTCAAATTGGTGGACCCCAATAAGGTAGGTAATAAATAGGAGCCTTTCATCATGGCATCCCAACAAGCAAAACAAGTGTTTTATATCCTGATCCTTCTAAAAAAAGGTGGTGGTGGTTTTCCAAGGAAAAAACATGTATAATGGTAGTGAGAAATCACGATTCAACTCTTGATATTTCGATACTCCTTCTAACTCTCAACACGAGTGCCTAATTTCAATGAGGAAAATGAAGTGGATAGATGTACATCTTTCGTAATGATCACCAAGAAGGGTTATGGGAGAACTTTACTAATTGACCACAAAGTAAGTTTAATTTGAGTTATGTTTAAAGGCATATTATATGTTTCGTTGATATTTATAAGTTATGTTTACGTACGTTGATCGTATTTATAAGTGATGTTTGATATTTATCCGACATACTAACAAGTTTTTTTGTTTAACATAGTATACATGGTGATCAGTGGAGATATCCCTCCTTCATGCAATGGGTCGGAGACCAATCTCTTTGGTAGAAAGGGGTGGACATGCCACACGAATGAGGAATTTGGCTGCCAACCGTGGTTCAAATCAAAGGATAAGAATAGATCTTTTGATAATAACCCGCCACCTATTGGCCAAAAGCGAGCACGTTTACCGGTTTTGTGGTAAGTCTTGCAAGGCAGGCCTGTATACTCATTGATATTTGGAAAGATGTGCGCGGACGTGAAGTATCGAATATGGGAGAGTCCTCGGTATCTATACTTTTACGTCTGCGTTTTGCCATATCTACTTTATTTTTATCTTAATAATATCATACGATAATTCGTTGATTCTTTTGGTCTTAAGGTAGGGGACCTTTGACATCGGATAATGTCGTTATAAAGCAGCGTTTGCTAAAGTATCTTGGGGTGAGTGTTGGGCTTTAAGGCTGACGGCAGATACTATGTATTCAATCCAAAATGTAAAAGAACCCACTGAGGTGTACCGTTTCTTGACCGGACACAGGATCACTTTGTGATGCGAGACGCAATCCCGGCTTTCGGGTTAACTTATTTTATTTGTCTCTAAATTTATGTAATTTCATTAATTTTCTGCCTTGTGTAATTTTAATTGTCTTATTTATAACAGAGAAGAGGAAAAGGGGCAGAAAAACCAAAGCAGAATGTCTCCCCCATGTCATGTCTCGTGGGGGATATAAAAGCTGATTGTAAAAATGTTCAAGAGGAAAGAAGTACGTTAGAAGCAGATCTCAAACGGATCCTAATGCGAAAATCGTCTAAGAGGTTGTTGATCCACCTCACCCCACTCATCGTAAATGGAAGAGGGCCCGACAAAGAAAAGGACAATATACATACGAGGAGACATGCAAGTAGTGAGAAGATTGTAAGTATAGTTTGAATTGTAATTGTCATTTAAGATTGTTCAGTAATTGTAATGTGACACGATATTTTATGTGATAGGATGCCTTGGGGCGGCAGGAAACCCAAGGAACCTTTGTTCTAGAGGATGCGAGGATATCTTAGGTCTTGTCATCGGTAAACTGAACCACCCGGCCGTGTTATTGGTGTTGAATGGAGCGTCGGCATTCGCCAATACCATGGTTCATCTTCACACCAATCCACGAGGATGTTGATGCGAGATGGAGAGCACAGGCTAAAACATGAGATTGCAGCGAGCTGACAGATATGGCCGGCGGTTGCCAAAGAGATGGCAATATGGACTTCTATGTCCCAGAGATGACATCGGTGTCAACCCTCGTCTATGTGGTTCCCTAAGGGCTCATGTGATCCTCCTCATCAGGCTGAAAATGATGATGATGATGATGATGATGATGATGATGATGATGATTTACGATAGGTGTGAATGTATGTTGATGATCATCATCATTAGCTGCTAGTGGCATTGGGAGGGCACATAATAACTTAGGTAATACCATACACCATCGTTATTCGGGATGATCAGTTGAGGGTCGTTGTTGAGATTATTCGAGATGCCGATGCTCGAGTCCCCGTGCACCGAGGAGGTTTAAACAGTGGGTCGGAGCCCGTAACTTCATCCTTTGCAAGAAGACGGGTGAGCTTTCTTGTTGCATCCGAGGTATTCGATTGGTTGTTTTTTATATTTATAGTTGAAATAATTTATTATTGTTTAAATATAATGCTTTATTTTTTATTGTTATAGGATGTTGGAAATGATATTGTGCCTAAAAGGTGGATCGGGAAGACCTGGAGATGTCTTGCTCTGCCAGAAGGTATTCATTTGACCATTTAGTTAATTACGAATTAAATAACCCAATTCTCAGTGATTACTAATATATATCTATGTTGTTTAGGGGATCGACAGAGGGCACTGGCCATGGTGATGTTTTTAAAGTTCGGCTATACGAGTTGTCCCGCCATGGAGAATGCGCAGCCTTGGTAAGGTTGGAGCATGACGCCGACCTGAGTGGTGATATTGTATATCCCAAAGAAGGAACTTATGGAGATAGCTCCATAAAGAAATGGCTAGTTATACACATATGTTATGGGTGCACGTAAAGTACATTTTTATTCATGTTAGTAATTAATTTTTACATACTAGATAATTAACATGTTTTCCAATATATTGGTGTCTTGCATCGATGTTGGTTGATCAGGAATCACGTCCTTTATTGGTTCATTGATCCCATGTTCATTCAGGTGATGTTCTCCTAGCATCGGAAGATTCCGATCACCACTATACGTGATATACTTGTCGAGACGATCATCAAATCTGCCTTGCACCTTATCCAATAAGTAAGTACCCATTATTTAAGTATAACTATTACTATAGTCACTAACTTGTTCGCATATACAGCCAGTAGCGATTGTTGATCTTGTACCCTAGGATGAACGCGTGGTCTTCTTCCGCTCATTGGGAAATAAGCGGCGAATGTCGAAGATGATCATCGAAGCGTAAGCATTAAAATACTTTATAATCAGTAAATGCGATTGTTTTAATTATCTGGAAATATATTAGATATACTTTAATTAATGTTTTTGTCATGATAGGTCTATTCATGTAAACCACATGTTACGTGGTGAAAGCTGCTAAACTGCTCGGATGGATTATTCCTAGCGTAAGATATTTATTAGTTAAAATGCATCAAATGCAGTGGGTATAATTATTGATTTCTATTTAATTGCTCATATTCTAATTGGGTTTTATTTGTACGTAGTCACGTATACAACGGGATCATGGGAATGTGGCTAATATGCGATGCAGGGATGTTGGAAATTATCTCTCCGGGATCTTGAAAAGATGGTACGATGTAAATGTTAATTGACACAATTAGAAGTAATAGTTATAGATTGGTTTATATGTTTTATGTTGGTTTTATTACTTAAAGATATAATCTTTTGTCCAATTAAACTTGCAGTATATTCAATAACCCAACTCCATTATTTGATTAAACATAATCAAAATAAAGAGGTGTTGGGCAACTTTCTTTCTTTAATGTACCAACCATAGCATATATATGTAGTTAGTTAAAAAACTTATCATTACTAGCTATTGTGTACTTTTTGATCATATGTATTTTGATATGAAATCTATAATATATCATGTAGCTTTTTGGTTTCTAATTTCTTTGTTGTCCTAATGTAATTGATCGGACATATGTATTGTTTTAATAAATTCAGATATATTTTTTGTGTGTTTGTGGTACAAAGTGATTGTGTTTAGAATATTTACAGATGTTATTCGGTATTGATCTGCACTTCAACAGGGGAAAGGAGTGAAAGAAATGTAAATAACAGAATAAAAAAAAGAAGACTTTACACATCCGGTTTTCCAAACCGATGTGCAAATATCACTTTCACATCGGTTTTGTTAAAATCGATGTGGGAATTTCACTTTCCACATGATTTTCAGTAAAACAGATGTGTAAAGTGAAATTTTCACATCTTTTAAGAAAACCCGATGTGAAAGTGATATTTCCATTAGGTTACCAATTGACAAATTTCACTTTCCATATCGGGTTGTTTAAAAACCTTGTGATTAAAAATGTACTTTTCACAGCGGTTTCCAAAACAGATGGGTAAAGTGGCAATAAACCACATCGGTTTTTTCAACACAATATAAAAACCGGGTGAAAAGCCAAAAATAACCGATGTGGAATCCCTTTTCTGCACCCGGGGTGGATGCAATGTAACACTTTTTCCAACCTCCAATGCACGAGTCACTAGCCACCCAAAATGAACCTCCATCTTCCAGGCTCTAACACCTTCAGCGGTCCATCAGCCATGTGACCTTACAACCTTAGTTCCCCGTCCGCCCGACGAGCCAAATCAGAATCTGGTGCACAGACCGAGTAAAGTCTAGAACTGCACCGGACCGAATAAAGTCGAGTCAGTAAGGGGCCAAGCCAAGTCGTGAATGCAACAGACACCGAGCCAGTGGAATCTGGTGCACCACACGAGCCAAGTCAGAACCAGTGCACTGGCGCGAGCCAAATCAGGAATCTAGTGCACCAGACGGAGCAGGTCAGAATCGTGCACTACCGAGCCAAGCCGGGGAATCTGTGCACCACACAGAGCCAAGTCATTAATCTGAAGCACAATACCGAGCCAAGTGAGGAATGCGGTGCGGACCCACAGCCAAGTCGGGAATCAGTGCACCACACCGAGGCCAAACCAGAATCGTGCACTTCACCAGACTGCGTCGAGAATACGGTGCTCCCGGGACCAGACAAGTCATGAATCGGTGCAAGTGGACGGGCAGTCTGGAATATGGTGCAGACACCAAGAATCGGGAATCAAAGCATCTCAGGATAAAGTCATGAATCCGGTGCACGGACGAGCCAAACCATGAATCAGTGCACGAGATCGATGCCTAGGATCGCGCCAAGTCATGAATTTGGTCGCCCACACCGAGCAATCAAGAATCGGTGGATCGGACCAAGCCAAGTCCCGGAACGGGTGCACGACACAGGCGCCAAATCTTGGACCGTGCACCACATCGATCAAGTCGTGAATCCCGGTGCACCGTGACGAGCCGAACCATAATCAAGTGCACCGGAAGGTGCACCGTGAGGCTCAGTCCAGAAGGTTACCACACCGAGCCAAATCATGAATCTAGTGCACCACAGGAAGGCAAGTCGGAATCGGGGCACGGAATGGGGCCAAACCCCCAATCGGTGCAGTGGGCGAACTCATGAATGCGTGCTCCAAGCAGCCCCAGTCATGAATCGGGTGCACCACCGATCAAGTCGCAGAATCGGTGCACGATGAGCCAAGTCGATGTCCGTGCACGATGGTAAAGTCGGGGAATTGCAGTCACCACACAGCCAATTCGGAATCGGTGCACCATGGCCAAAACCCGGAATCGGTGCACCCACGAACCAAGTCAGGAATACGTGCACTACACCGAAGCCAAGTCATGAATCGGTGTACTAGATCGAGCAAAGTCCGGAATCGGTGCACCACACCGTATCAAGTCCATGAATGCGGTGTACGACTTGGGCCAAACCATGAATCGGGTGCACTAGGCCGGTGCTCTGACACCTGCCAAGTCATGAATCCGTGCACCACACCACCAATCAGAATCCGGTGCACCACACAGGCCATCTGGAATCTGTGCACCACACCGAGCCAAACCATGAATGCGGTGCATCCAGGACCCGGGCGGTGCACCATTTCGTTCCTTGGTTCCTTTCCCGCACGACTCCAGCTGATCCGCACTCTGGTGCATCGGGGACCTATGCCCGGTGCACCATTCCCTAGTCCCCTTGGTTCCTTTTCGACTGGTAAGGCGGTCCGGCCTGGTGCACCGGGAACCCATGCGTGCACGCCCTTGCCTTCCTCGTTCCTTTCGAGATCTAGCTCGTCCGCTCCTGCAGAAGCGGACCGTGCCCGATGCACCATTCCTTCGTTTCCTTGTTTCACTTTCCTCAGCAGCGAGACAGATCGGGCATCACGTGCGGCAACTGAGGCCGATCTAAGCTGGTTGGTTAGTTTTCATGAGATAACAACTACAACTACAACAACTACTACTACTCTACTAAATATATATATATATATATATATATATTTATTTATATATATATATATATATATATATATATATATATATATATTTATAATAACCAGGAACCCCCCTATAATAGCATAATATGCCAAGACCCATTTTCCAGCACAAGACATCCTTTTGCGAGGGAGACAGACTCTTTTTTTCAAAGCTAGAGGTAATTTTGGCCTTATTTTTTGCAAGGAGTGCCTATAAAAAGTGGGATCCAGGGGCGAAAAATTTACAGAATTTTCCACCTTTCCATTTTTTTTTTTTTTATCAATTTTCAAAGTGGGAAAATCGAAACAATTCCCAAAAGGGAAAATGGGTCCAGCCGCCGAATGTTGAGATGATTTTTGCGGCACCATACTTATAATATTCCCAAGGTTTCCACCAAGTTTCGTGGCATTTCATGTAGGTGGTGATTTTTCATGATTTTCGGCACATAATACATCCTTTTTGTGAAGGAGACATACTCATTTTCCAAGCTAGAGATTGAATTTTTGGCCTATTTTTGAGGGTAATTATAAAAATGGGAGCTGGGGGAGGAAAAATTTACCAAATTTTCACCTTACCATTTTTTTATCAATTTTCAAAGTGGAAAAGCACACAACTACCAAAAAATGGAAAATGGGTCTAGCCATCAATTTGAGCTGATTTTTGCAGGCACCATACTTTATAATATTCCCAAGGTTTCCACCAAGTTTCATGGAATTTCATGAAGGTGGTGATTTTCATGATTTTTCAGCGGAATGAGGATATGCGGGCACGCTAAGAATGTTATCCCAAAGGTTCCTCCAATGTCTCGTGGTATTTCATGAAGGTGGAGATTTTCATGATTTTCAACCCATGGGGACATGTACCCGCCGCACCAGACCCATGCATCCTGGTTCCTGATTGCACCGATCGAGGCTGATCAGGCATCCGTGCGGGGACACATGCCCCGATACACCAGGACTACGACCGAATGAGCCACATCGAGCATCACGAACCGACCACACTGCACGGAACCGGATTTCCCACCAGACTCGTGACTCGACCATTGCTCCTGGGTTCCCTTGCCTCACCGGCTCGGTCACGTGGCCCAGTTGGGCTCCGGACTTGCCCACGTGCACCCAGGGCTGAGTCACACGTCACCCGATCGGGCGTCTTGATCCATTCACGTGCACTTGGACAATCGTCCCCGCTCCTTGGCCTTAGCGAAACTTGTTGGCAACCCGCCAACCGTTTGAGTCACGATCCCAATAACACCCTCGGTGACTTGGGCCAAACCAAGGGTGGGGTTAGGGAAGGGACGAATCGAAGCGGCTGGGGCTGAATCTCAGTGGATCGTGACAGCAAGGCCACTCTGCCACTTACAATAACCCGTCGCGTATTTAAGTCATCTGCAAAGAATTCTACCCACAGCCTAGTGGGGAATTGCGCTTCAAGGCGTCCCACGAGGCTCATCGGCCCCGCAAGGTTCACCAATGGCACGTGCCTGTGGGGGGCCTAGGCCCTCTACAACTTGTCGGCAAACGGGCGACGGGCGACGCATCGCTTCTATCCCGGATTCTGACTTAGAGGCGTTCGGTCATAATCCAACGCTCGGTAGCTTCGCTCCATCGGCTTTTTTAACCAAGCGCGATGACCAATTGTGAGAATCAACTCGGTTCCTCGTACTAGGTTGAATTACAATTGCGACACTGTCATCAGTAGGGTAAAACTAACCTGTCTCACGACGGTCTAAACCCAGCTCACGTTCCCTATTGGTGGGAGAACAATCCAACACTTGGTGAATTCTACTTCACAATGATAGGAAGAGCTGACATCGAAGGATTAAAAAGCAACGTCGCTATGAACGCTTCGGCTGCCACAAGGCAGTTATCACTTGTGCTAAGTTTTCACGACACCTCTAGCTTCAAATTCAGAAGTACTAAAGGATCGATAGGCCACGCTTTCACGGTTCATATTCATACCGGAAATCAGAATGAAACGAGCTTTTACCTTTTGTTCCACACGAGATTTCTGTCTCGTTGAGCTCATCTTAGGACACCTGCGTTATCTTTTAATAGATGTGCCGCCTAACCAAACTCCCACCGACAATGTGTTACACTTGGATCAAAAGAGGCCAATGACTGGCCTGGTCCAAAACAGGGCAGCGCCCCGCCTCCGATTCACGGAATAAGTAAAATAACGTTAAAAGTAGTGGTATTTCACTTTCACTTCGTTTCCACTCCCACTTATCCTACACCTATCAAGTCATTTCACAAAGTCAGACTAGAGTCAAGCTCAACAGGGTCTTCTTTCCCTACTGATTCTGCCAAGCCCGTTCCCTTGGTTATGGTTTCGCTGGATAGTAGACAGGGATAGTGGGAGTCTCGTTAATCCATTCATGCGCGTCACTAATTATATGGCGAGGCATTTGGCTACCTTAAGAGAGTCATAGTTACACCCGCCGTTTACCAGCGATTGGTTGAATTTCTTCACTTTGACATTCAGAGCACTGGGCAGAAACCACATTGTGTCAACATCCGCAGGGACCATCGCAATGCTTTGTGTTAGTTAAACAGTCGGATTCCCCTTGTCCGTATCAGTTCTGAGTCGACTGTTCGACGCCCGGGGAAGAGGCCCCAAAGGGCCCGTTCCCAATCCGTCCCCCGACCGGCACGTGGCGACCAGCTCTCCCCACGGGAGCAGCACGAGCAGTCCACCGACAGTTGACGGGTTGGGGGACTGGGACCCCGTGCCCAGCCTCAGAGCAAATCCTTTTCTTGAGGTTACGGATCCCATTTTGCCGACTTCCCCTTGCCTATGAGACACCCCATTGTGCCCCGACGTTTTATTAGCTTAAAACCTTATTAATTAATTCCTTAATCGCGTACATAGCGTGAAAAGTACGTAAAAATTAAAACTAAATTTAAACAATCATATAACCTCAGTAAATTAAACTCACCAAGGATGTAATATATATAAATACACACTGTTTATTTATTACATTACCAAAACACCTATAGGGAATCCTCTCATGAGGGATCCTCATGGCATAAACTTAAGTAAAAGCCATACTTAGCGTAAACATATAAAAATACTCCTTCTGAGACATACTAGCCATACTATCTATACTCTACTCTCCATGGATCACAAACGACCTCCGACTCGGTTCGTAAGGAGTTCCATCCAATTCCTCAAAGAACCTCCATTTCATACAGAGCTCCGTCTAGCTCCTCAAAGAACATAATCCTCCATCTGTAATCTAATGTAGGTAAAGTAACCCACAAGGATACAGAAACATAGGGGATAAGAAAACAGTTCTATCATCAAAAGGAGAAAAGAGTCATAGTAAATCATACAAGAATTGTCAAAGACAAACAACGCACATAAATAACGGATCACCCTCAAGTTAATATATCATCTTCTTCCCCCAATCTCATGCTACTCAAATACACCATAGCTGCACACCTATTTCCTAAGGTGGAAGCGGTCTCCTGAGAACTCTTGATTTTTACGTGTATTATATTACCAATACACGCTGTATTATACTAATAATACATAAAGTATATTTTACGTGTATTATATTACCAATACACAAGTGTATTATATTACCAATGCGCGGATATCCTTGCGTATTATATTACCAATACACTTTTGTCTTTGTGTAATATATTACCAATACACTTTTGTCCTTGTTTATTATATTACCCAATACGGTTGTTGACAACAACACCCATACTTGAATCTCACCAACCCGTTTTAACAACATCCTCGGTGCCCTAACCTTCCATTAGAACTGATACATATTCTATGCCATAACACCTCTTTAACACACATCATCTAGGTTAGAACTTCTAAATCATTATTATCCTCACACCCAAAACAATCATCTCTTAGACAACAAATATATCTTTGCTTCAAAACCACTGAGCATAATAATACAAACCAGGCGGATCATGCATAACACAATATCAATCAAAATATTCCCATATCACCAATCATTCAATAAAGGTAATAAAATCAAATCAACCATCAACAATATAAAATCAACCTAATATCTCTAAACTCTACAATTCCCGAATCGCCATTAGTTTTTCGGAAATGGTTTCCAATGTGATTTTGGTCTTGTCGATTACTCGACTACTAGTAGGGTTTAGGTGGCCCTACACAATTATTATATAATCTACTACTTATCCATTCCGAAAATAGGTTGGTTCTTTCCCCCACCTAGGTTATCACCGGACTCCCAAACTCGAAGCTCCTCGTTGTCACACCACAAAGTACTAACTCCACCTTCTGTGAAGGTAAGGAGATTAGATGCTCGAAGAGGTAACCACGAACGTCCTCGTTTCCTCCGAGATGGATGTCTAAGGTTATGAACACAAAATCACAAGTTTAAATCAAACAAGAACGCTAAACCACAAGGTATAGGTTCGACCAAGACTAGTTCTTAGGGTTAGATATTCCCGAAAATTATACAAGTCATGGATTTATGATCCTTAAATGTTAGGAGTTCATAAACAGTGATCACTTAACAAATTTGAATTAAAATCCCACTAAGTTATAAACTTAGGGTATTCGGCCAAGGCTAGTAAAATAGGCTAGCAATCACTAAATTTTCCAATCTCTTAGGTTTAGCATCCATATGTATTAAGGAGCTCAAAACCATGATCATTTTTGAAAAATAATAACAAAGTATCCTAGGTCCATAACCTTCTAGGTTCGGCCTTCATAGGATTTATAGGTTTGAAATATTTAAACTTTCCAATCTCTTAGTCTTAGCATCCAAATATCTTATGGAGCTCACGTCCATGATCATTTTGGAAAACAATGGAAAAAATATTCTTTGTTTAACAATAACTCTTAGGTTTAGAATCACAAGGTATTAAGAGTTCTAAATCCATGATCATACTTGGAAAGTTGAAACATAGTATCCTAGGCTTAGTTATTCATATTTTCAGCCATCATAGGAACAAGCTATCAAAACTTCCAAGATTTATAGATTTAAGATCAATGGATAGTTAGAAACTCAATCACATGATCATATTCCAAAAGTTGAAACAAAAGCTTCCTAGGTCACAAATGCAAGCATTCGACCTTTATTGGAAGAGATAGGTAGAGATTTTTGTTTTAAATAACCTCTTAGTATGTGAAAATATAAGTTAATACAAGACTATAGAAAGTGGTTTCAACTCAAAAGGAGTTTTTTACCATTTTAGAGAGATTTTAGAAGTTTAAAGCATATAAAGAACACATAAAGTTAACTAAGAAATAAAAGATGAAACTGGCAAAAAGATTTATATGAGAGCATTACCCTTAGTATAAGGAATAATTTTAATGAATAACTTAAGTAGAAAAGATGAATAAAAACTAAAGCTTTAAGAGCTTGAACTTTTAGAAGAAAGAAGAAGATGAAGGTTTAATGGAGGTTGAAAGAGGAAGATTATGAAGTGAAAATGAAAGGGGTATATATAGAGAGGGGGAGAGAATGGCACGAAATTGAGGAGAGAGGAATGACACAATGCTCGATGGCACACCATGCAATCTAACAATTTCTTTGATGTAAATCTGAGTCAACCTTTCCAAATTATGACTTTCACTAATAGATAAGAAGTGAGCACACTTCGTCAACCTATCGATGATAACCCAAATCGCATCATGCTTCTTAGGAGTTCGTGGTAATCTGACCACAAAATCCATAGCTATACTATCCCATTTTCACTCTGGGATATCTAAAAATTGTAGTAATCCTGCTGGCTTCTGATGTTCAATCTTAGCTTTCTGACACACCAGACAAGATAAAACATACTCCGCTACTTCTTTCTTCATCCTTGTCCACCAAAACATTTTCTTCAAATCCTGATACATTTTTGTGGATCCAGGGATGGAAACTCAACTTACTCTTATGTTCTTCATCTAAAATCATATTCCTAAGTTCTGCAACCTCTGGCACACATATTCTATCTCTAAACCTTAACACACCATCCGTTTCTCTATTAACTCAGTAATTTTACCTTCATCGATTCCTCTACTTACTTCCTGGAGTTATAGATCCTGAACTTGTTTATCTTTAAGATCTTTCATAAAATCACTACTAATAGTGATCATACTTAAGCAAATCTTATTCTCAACTAATTCCATTCCTAAGTTCAAATCCACGAACTGTTCAAGCAATTCTAACTCCTTAACCATCATCACAGACACGTGCAAGGATTTCCTGCTTAAAGCATCCTCTACCACATTGGCCTTCCCAGGATGGTACAGTAATTCAAAATCATAATCTTTGATAAACTCCATCCATCTTCTCTGTCTCATATTCAATTCTTTTTGATATAATAGATACTTTAGGCTCTTGTGGTCACTGAAGACGTTAAACTTTTCTCCATTCAAAAAGTGTCGCCATATCTTTAATGCGAACACTATTGCTGCTAACTCCAAATCATGAGTCGGATAATTTCTCTCATGAATTCTCAACTGTCGGCAATCATAAGCCACGACTCTTCCCTCTTGCATCAGGACACAGCTTAAACCTTGGTATGACGCACAATATACTTCAAATTGTCCTAGTGGATCAGTAAGATCAACACAGGTGATGTAGTCAACATGTCCTTCAGCTTTTGAAAACTTTGTTCACACTTGTCCGTCCATACAAAAGCTATATTTTTCCTTGTTAACTGCGTCATATGCAACACAATCTTCGAGAATCCCTCTATGAACCTCCGATAATATCCAGCTAGTCCTAGGAAACTCCGTACTTCACTTCATCGACTTAGGTCGTTTCCCACTTAAGAACTCGCTCGACCTTATCTGGATCTACGGCTATTCCTTCTTTATTAATCACATGACCTAGGAATTGTACTTCTTCTAGCCAAAACTCACACTTGGAAAGTTTGGCGTAAAAGTTGCCTATCCTTCAAAACTCGCAACACCAATCTCAAATGTTCCTCATGCTCTTCCCGCGTACGAGAATAAATAAGAATATCGTCGATGAACACAACAACAAACTTATCGAGGAACGGTCTGAAAATTCTATTCATATAATCCATGAACACGGCTGGTGCATTAGTTACACCGAAAGGAATAACTAAATATTCATAGTGCCCGTATCTCGTCCTAAAAGCCGTCTTGGGTATATCTTCCTTTCTTACTCTGATCTGATGGTACCCATATCTTAAATCAATCTTAGAGAACACTACTTCTCCTTTCAACTGATCCATCAAATCATCTATCCTAGGCAACATATACTTATTCTTAATCGTCACCTTATTCAACCGCCTTCGTAATCTATGCACAATCTGCACTTCCATCCTTCTTCTTAACAAATAACACGGTGCTCCCCACGGTGAAACACTCGTGCCTGGATAAACTCTTTTCCTAACATGTCATCCAATTGTTCATTCAACTCGCGCAACTCAACCGGTGACATCCGATAAGGAGCTAAGATATAGGCCCTGTCCCACGATAAGAGATCTATAAAGTGAATTCCACTTCTTTCCCGGTGGCAAACCTGGAACGCCCGGAGGGAAAACTTCAGAAACTCTCTCACAATAGGCATGGAATCTATGTCGGGAGTCTCATGAGCCTCCATCGCGAAAAGCATCACAAACGCTGAGAGTTGTCACTCCTCGTGAGAAACTCCTTCATTGGTAGATGCTACACTAAAAGGTTCAAGAAATTATAAAGTCATGCTAGAACAATCTAGCACTTTACATGGTTAGCCGAAAGCCAATCCATACCAAGAATAACATCTACTCGTTGCATAGGCAAACAGATAAGATCTACAATAAATGTCCTATTCTCAACAACGATGAGGACACTATAAACAAACCGACATAGTAGTCAAAGGATTCATGGTTGGAGTAGACCTTGTGAGGGTATAAGGTAATTAGGAAACAATTAAATTCAACTGATCCACACACTCATGCGAAATAAAAGAATGTGTAGCGCACGGAGTCAAACAACACATACGAGAGTCTACCACCCTATCAAACACACACCTTGTATAAGATCGACGGATTGAGAGGATTCAGCTCCCTCACGGTAAACACTCTTCCGATGACTTGAGGTTTGGTCACTTGTGGTCTTGCTATCGGGAATCCTCTTCCCAACTCCACCTCTATTGTCTCTAGTTCCTCTTCCAGTATCGGTTGTTACATAACCTTTGTCTGCAATCTCGCACATGACCCTGGTTTCCCACGATTGAAACAGCTAGGCCTATTTGTACAGTCTCTAGCATAATGAGATCCTCCACATTTGTAGCAAACTAAGCCTTGTGGTTCTTTGACCCGTTCTAGGCACCTGTGCTGGTGTCGGTGTTTGCCCGGAGTCGAGCATTTGGTCTCTGTCTCCACCGAGAACCACTTTCTCAGCGCCTCGGAAACTTGATCGGTTAGGACCTCCACTCCTCGGTTGTTTCTGCTTCATTGGCCACCCTTAGGTCTATACTTTCAATGGCACTTGCATCTCTCGACTAGTTCGGGAAATCTTGTATGTCAAGTGACAAGACAACCCTCCCGCAACTCATCTCGAGTCCTTCCTCAAATCTTCTACATTGCAGGTCTCACTTGGAAACCTGTGATAGAATTCCTAAAACTTGATCAAAGCTTCAAAACGTGATGCATACTCACCAACAAACATGTTGCCTTGTTAGAGGTTTGTGAATTCCTTTTCCTTCTCGTGTTGAACTAGACGCGGAAAATATTTTTCGAAAAAAAAATCAGTGAATAACTTCTAGTTAATGTTCCTATCCTCGCCTTCAGCAGTCTTTTCTTTCCTTCCCACCCGAATTCTGCTCCTTTGGTTAACATGAAGGCAGCATAGGTCACTTTCTTCTCCTCCTCACCGGCGCATAATAGCTAATATATTTTCGATCTCTTGTATCCACCATTATTCTTTCTATAGGTCATACTCTCCTCGGAATTGAGGTGGCTTTCCATTCATAAAATTAGTCAATAAGGCATCTTCAGCTGCTATCACCCTTCTCTAATTCTTAATTTCTAGATGTTCTTTGTTCATCTCAGAGCATCTCAAAGATTCTGTGGGTTTACTGAGTATCACAGACTAGGGTTTCCATTGCACTTGGAGTCGAAGATGATCCTCATCCATTCTCGGTATTGTCGGTATTACCATTGTGACTCCAATAATCCTTTCCCGAGTTTCTTCACCACTATTAGTTGGACGTCCTCTTCGCGAGCCATGATTCTGTTAAAAGAAATCATCCACTCTTATTAGTATGACATATAATTCTACATAGGCAAGTATATAAATACCATATGCCAGACTAATATTAACCTCTCACACTAGATTCTGACACACTACCCAACTTCTAAGCATAGTCAACATCCGATGTGGATTCAACTAGACACAGCCAGTAACAACATCCTAAACCTCGCAGTCCTTGATTATGATTGGACATAACCCACAGTCCGTTTTAAAACCAAACTGCTCTGATACCAAAATGAGACACCCCATTGTGCCCCAGTGTTTTATTAGCTTAAAACCTTATTAATTAATTCCTTAATCGCGCGCATAGCGTGAAAAGTACGTAAAAATTAAAACTACATTTAAACAATCATATAACTTCTGTAAATTAAACTAACCAAGGATGTAATATATATAAATACACACCTGTTTATTTATTACATTACCAAAACACTGTTGAGGGAATCATCTCAGTAGGATCCCTCACAGGCATAAACTTAAGTAAAAGCCATACTTAGCAGAAACATATAAAAATACTCCTTCTTAGACATACTAGCCATACTATCTATACTCTACTCTCCATGGATCACAGCTCGACCTCCAGCACGGTTCGTAAGGAGTTCCATCCAATTCCTCGGCAACCTCCGTTTCATACAGAGCTCCGTCCAGCTCCTCAGCAACATAATCCTCCATCGGGTAATCTAATGTAGGTAAAGTAACCCACAAGAATACAGAAACATAGGGGATAAGAAAACAGTTCTATCATCAAAAAGCGGAAGAGAGTCATAGTAAATCATACAGTAATTGTCACGGACAAACAACGCCACAAAACTAGCGGATCACCCTCAAGTAAATATATCATTTTCTACCCCCAATCTCATGCTACTCAAATACACCATAGATGCACACCTATTTCCTAAGGTGGAAGTGGTCTCGAGAGAACTCTTGATTTTTACGTGTATTATATTACCAATACACGATGTATTATATTACCAATACATAGAAGTGTTTTACGTGAATTATATTACCAATACACGGTGTATTATATTACCAATACGCAGTGTTTTACGTGTATTATATTACCAATACATGGTGTATTATATTACCAATACACAGATGTCCTTGCGTATTATATTACCAATACACTTTTCTCTTTGTGTATTATATTACCAATACACTTTTGTCATTGTGTATTATATTCCCAATACATGCTTGTGGACAACAACACCTATACTTGAATCTCACCAACGCGTTTTAACAACATCCTAGTGCCTTAACCTTCCATTAGAACTTGACACATATTCTATGCCATAACACCTCCTTAACATACATCATCTACGTTAGGCACTTCTAAATCCTTATTATCCTCACACCCAAAACAATCATCTCTTAGACAACAAATATAATCTTTGCTTAAAAACCACTAAGCATAATAATACAAACCAAGCAGATCATGCATAACACAATATCAATCAAAATATTCCCATATCACCAATCATAGCACAAAATCCATTCAATAAAGGTAAAAAAATCAAATCAACCATCAACAATATAAAATCAACCTAATATCGATAAACCTACAATCCCCGAATCACCATTGGTTTTTAAGAAAAGGTTTCCAATGTGATTTTGGTCTTGTCGATTACTCGACTACTAGTAGGGTATAGGTGGCCCTACACAATTATTATATAATCTACTGCTTATCCATTCCGACGATAGGTTGGTTCTTTTCCCCACCTGGGTTATCACCGGACTCCCGAACTCGAAGCTCCTCGTTGTCACACCACAAAGTACTAACTCCACCTTCTGTGAAGGTAAGGAGATTAGATGCTCGAAGAGGTAACCACGAACGTCCTCGTTTCTCCAAGACAGAAGTCTAAGGTTATGAACACAAAATCACAAGTTAAAATCAAACAAGAACACTAAACCAGAAGGTATAGGTTCAGCCAAGACTAGTTCTTAGGGTTAGAGATTCCCGAAATTTATACAACTCATGGATTTATGATCCTTAAGTGTTAGGAGTTCATAAACAATGATCACTTAACAAAGTTGAATTAAAATCCCACTAAGTTATAAACTTAGGGTATTCGGCCAAAGCTAGTAAAATAGGGTAGCAATCACTAAACTTTCCAATCTCTTAAGTTTAGCATCCATATGTATTAAGGAGCTCAAAACCATGATCATTTTGGAAAAATAAGAACAAAGTATCCTAGGTCCATAACATTCTAGGTTCGGCCTTCATAGGATTTATAGGTTAGAAATCTTTAAACTTTCCAATCTCTTAGACTTAGCATCCAAATATCTTATGGAGCTCAAGTCCCTGATCATTTTGGAAAACAATGGAAATTTAAACATTCCAATATCTTAGACTTAGCATCCAAATATCTTACGGAGCTCAAGTCCATGATCATATTGGAAAAATGAAAGTAACACATCCTAGCTTTAATAACATAGAATAAACAAGTTAGAAATCCTAAACTTTCTAATCTCTTAGACTTAGCATCCAAATATCTTATGGAGCTCAAGTCCATTATCATTTTGGAAAACAATGGAAACTTAAACATTCCAATCTCTTAGACTTAGCATCCAAATATCTTATGGAGCTCAAGTCCATGATCATCTTGGAAAAATGAAAGTAATACATCCTAGCCTTAATAACATGGAATAAACAAGTTAGAAACACTAGTGCAATAAGTGCTTTTTCATCGGTTAAAATTGATTTTTTACGTCAGAATCCTTACTTACGTAAATACAGCTTACGTTAATATTTAATATTTTAACGTCAGTTGAGAACTGACGTTAAATATAACACTATTAACGTCAGTTCCTTAACAAAACCGACGTTAAATTTGTAATAATTAACGTCGGTTTTTTAAACAACTGACGTTAAACTAAAACTATTAACGTCGGTTCTTTAATACAACGGACGTTGATTTTGTTAAAACTAACGTCAGTTGTTATAAAGAACTGACCTTAAAGGTTTAATTTTAACGTCAGTTTTAATAAACAACTGACGTTAATAGTGTACTGTATATTTTATAAAATACTATTAACGTCAGTTGTTTGATACAACTGACGTTAATAGGTTTTTTTTTTAAATTCAGTTTTAAATTATCACTCCCTCAGCTATCCCCGCATTCGGTCCCCAAAGAACACGTAATATCACACACATTACAGAATTGCAAAGGAAAATTGAACAATGGTGGGACTTAAAACCAAAACCCATGTATATATATAAATAAATTTTAGTTCCAATGTCTAAAAAACAAAAATATCTAAGGATATATATATATATATATATACATGTTATTAATTAGTTTCTAAAGTCTAACAAAAAAACTATTTATCTAAGTAGTGCGGAGGTATGTTGTCAATTCCTTTTTCAGCCGCATACTTGAAGAAGAATTCAGCGAAGCGCATCCTCAAGTCTCTTAACTCATCTTCTTGAATAGGCGATTGGTCGATAAATGCCTAGACACGTTCAAATAATAACAATAACATCAATGCAAGTCATCTTCAAAACTATAATATATAATTTAACAAGTTGTTTAAATATTACCTTCTTCCATCCATCCGTAATAGATACGGAGACTATGTTCAGCATATGAAGCATCACATAATAGCCGCACGACCAACCTGTCAAGGTTGAAATCGAGACTACCAACAAAATTAATTTCAACGCCAGTTGAATATACACATAAATTAGTAATTATAATAATAATTATTTGATAAATAAACTACCAAACCTTGAGGATGTTCCATACAGGATTTGCTTTAGCCTTAGAAGTCCTACTTCTCCCGTTGGCGCAACTTATGCTACTCGCCTTCATCGCTATCATAAACAAATAATCATGTCGATCAATTAACAAACTCATTTATCATGTGTGTAATAAACTAAAAACAACCGATATTAAAACTTAAATTATATTTAAGATTAGTTACTTACATATTTACAGACTTCCACCACCTTCGGTGGCGGATCATGGTGGAGAAGCGAAGAATATGACAAGTATGCCAGACGGGTGAAGTACCAACAAGCGCCAATAGTCATCCATACAGTAGGGAGCCAGATATAATTCTTTCGGATTGTCTCCCAACAAGTTCCCTATGTATTTACTCAATGCATCGCTGCAAAGAACTCGGGCAGAAGGATTGATGGATCTAAGAAACCGTAAACTGATGCAACGCCCTTATCAAGCTGAAGACGATGGAGATACCTAAGATATGAAAATGGTGTGGATGTTAATTACATAATATATATATTGAAATTAAAATAAAATATTAAATGGAAAAATACCAAAAATAAATAAGTTATAAAATTAAAATTAACTTACGTGCACCAGAGACTGATGACATTGCTGTTCATCCAGACGTTATTTTGCGCAGCGTTCGAGATCGTCACCAACGAAGGAAAATATCCTCTGTTGATCCGGGCGTGCCACCCATCCATCGTGATCCAATGGACATTCAAAAAATCTCATACGCATAATCCTCACCAAGCGAGAACAAACGAGTGATAGGTGGCAGACGACTCGACGTCGACTTGGCCTTGATTTAGGAAAAATAAAATATATAAGTTTTTGATAATTAAAAAAACACAAGTAATTATTTGACTAATTTGGACATTAATAATGAATAAATACCTTTGCTAACATTTCAAGCTCACGTCGTTTGGAGTCCAACTCAAGCTCACGCCTTTTCATTTCCAACTCATGCTCATGGCGTGGACTTCCCACTCCCGCTCCCTAGCTGCCAACTCATCGTCCTCCACATGTGCCATACTAAAACTCTCTTTTGTGCTCACCGTGAAGCGTTGGCAAGCCTTGCGGCGTCCCGGGATGTCTACAGACGGAGGAAAGCTCTCGGCAAGCGCCGCTTGAATTCTCAGGTTGGCTATTAAGCCTTGCATCGGATGTGTTGTAATATATGGGTTGGTCACGAGGTCTTGAGTAATGTCAGCCAAAATTGATGCTTCATTGACCACCCGCTTTCGTGAAGCAGACTTGCCATAATATTGTTTGATGGTCACGTTCCCATGAACACCGAGAACCCACCGGGATGGTCTTTCTTGCCTAGAGCGGTCATCAAGACGTCCTGCCGCCCAGGGAAGGGATGAATGCGCCCGGGAGGATTTTTGCTTTAAGATCCATCTACAATGAAAAAAATGAAAAAACGTGCAAGTGAAAAGTGTTGCAAATATCTATACAAATATCAATTGAAATCAAGTTAATTATTTACTTACAATCTTATCTGCCACTTCGCGAGTGGCATCAGCTTTAAAAGATCCCGCCTTTGTCATGCGGGCGGCTAACCAGACATCCTTGCGGTCGATGTCCGACGGAGGACTTGATGGTGTGCCCTCAAACACCTCTCCTCTTTCAATCCTAGCAGAGTGCTCTTCCGCTTCGCCCTCACCTATCCGCCATCATCTGCTTGGATCCGAGTATGGTACCCACCCCGAGACATGGTGTGGCGGTGGACGTTCTTCGCCTGATTCGCGAACCCTTATTTGCCTTAGCCTATTCAAACAAAAACACATGATTAAATACAGTTAAATGATCTATAATAAGCATACAAAATTAACTTAATCAACCAACCTGAAATTCTACATCCTCCGCCGACTCTGGCAAACATATCCCAAGTATCCCTGATCAATCCAGGGATAATCCGAGAACATTTTATCAAGCCGCTTCTTCCCAGATACATAGTACCTGGTAAGATCATGCTTGAACCCATTCCAACGCTTTGATTCCATTTTCATACATTTATGACGATGATCCTCGTCATTTGGCACAGTCCAAGCTACCTACACATTAGATACATATATAACAACTGGATGGATTATAACTCGGATAATTATCTAATAATGTAAATCAAACGAATGTAAAGGTAAAATACCGTGATAGCCTCCCAAATCTGATCCTTAATGTTCCCGTGGGAACGTCATTCCGATGGTCGTAGTTGATGCTTACGTCCGCGTTTCGCTTGTAGAAACACCCACTTATTAAATTCTTTAGCACGGGGTCCCGGGCATTTACATTAGCATCGAAGGACACCTCAAGCTTCTGTCCGCTCCGCCTGCTGTCCTTCTCTAGTTTCTTCAACGAGGTGGCTCCTCTACCCCCGTTTCCTATGAGCCTCGTGATGTCTCGTATGGACAAAAAAATGATAAAATAGAGGGGTTGTAACATTATAAACTTACATTAACAAGAAGGACTAAAGATAGTATATAACATGCATGTAAACTTACATTAGAATCGCGGGCGTAGGCGTGATCGGGTCCTCGCGAAAACCCCACAGTGTCCTCCCGTGCATGGGCTATCCGACCGATCCATATGTATGCCTATTCAGAAACAATATATATGTATTAACATAGGTTATAACTCAAAATATATACGAAGTATAAATAAAAATAACTAGATAGGTCCTCGTAGATATACAAAACATCTATATATCCAATATAAGGACAATACGGAGATTGAAAACTATAGTTTTTGAAGATTGCCAAGCAATCGGTCACGGCCTGGCCGTGATGTCCATCACGGCCGTAACGTGCCAATCGAACCCAGACCCTTATAGGCAGAACTGATCACGGCCTAGCCGTGATGAGCATCACGGCCGTGACAGATCAACTAGCAGAGCAACATGCACTCAAAACCAAAAATAGAGACATTCCAAACAACTCAAACTCACGGTTTAAAGTTACAACTACTGAGACTACAGTTTCAACATACACTCAAAACCAAAAATAGAGACATTCCAAACAACTCAAACTCACATTTTCAAGTTTCAACTCATCGAGACTACGATTTCAAACCAGCAGAGCAACATGCATGCACTCAAAACCGTGAATAAAAAAATGTGCCCTAATTAAAGACTCGCCAGAAATAGGCGCTCGCGTTGTGGTGGGGGGGAAGCTCGAGTGGTGGCCAACGTTCGATGTGGTTACTGAGAGCAGAGGGACAAGGAGAGTTAGTGTGCGGGAAGGCCAGGGGAAAGAGAGATGTCAAGTTATTGCAAAGAAGGAGCGGGAAAGACAGAGTTAGGGGTTAAGAGTGTACCTCACGGTGGTGGCGAAGAAGCCCTCGCGGTGGTTGCGGTGGAGATGAGCTCGCGATTAGGGCAGAGTGAGAGCGAGAGTGAGGGTTGAGCGTGATGAAAAGAGAAAAGACGTAGAGAAGTGGAGAAGACGCGTGGGGGTAAACGTTATAATTAAAATAAAACAACATTTTACGTCAGTTTTTTGGTAAAACATGACGTTGAAGATCATATATTTAATGTCAGTTGTCTTAATAAATTGACGTTAAAAACTCTCACACTTATTACGTCAGTTGTTAGTAATAACTGACGTTAAAGGTCATATATTTAACGTAAGTTGTATTAAGAAACTGACGTTAAAAACACTCACAACTTATTACGTCAGTTGTATTACACAACGGACGTTAAAGGTTTATTAGTTTCTGCAAAAACATTCATTCCCTTGACTACTGTGCTACTTACCCATTCACCTTTGTACCTAATCCTCTTAATGAGCATTAAGTTTATAGATAAGTTTTCAAGAAAATCAGAATAACTTAGTAACTTCATCCATGCTCCTATAAATAGCTTCCTAGCTTCCATCTCCTTTTAATTAATTTTTCCGCTTCACAATATGGCTCTGTCGTGAGATTAACTTCATCACTCTTTCTTCCCATTCCTAGACTCAAAGGTCTTTGTCTTAATGGTCAAACAACTTCCGAGTTTGAGTAAATTACATTGCATGGATATTAAGGTTGGGTGAATCACGTAATGTGATTCTCTCACTTTATTTCATCCCTCGTCATCCCTTTCACTTTGCTTTGGAAGCAAGTGATTGTGGATTCAAGATTCAAGGAACTCCATTGAAGAAGAAAGATGCAAAGATCCATTTCACTTTGCTTTGCTGCTAGTGACCGAGGATTTACTTTGCATCTTGGAATTCAAGTGAGGAGGTGATACATCCATTGGAGTTTCGATGACAGATCGAGAAGAAAATGATGTTGATGCAGAAACTTTTTTATATTTTAGGGCTATGTTGCAGAAATTTTTTATCTTTTAATCATGTAATTTTAACTTATGAATCGCTTCAATGTCATACGATTTGATTATACATATAACTTGTTTTATGTTAAGTGTTTATTTATTTTAATTTGCACAATAATTTGTTTACTAATTCAAGCTAATTAATAAAAATTAAAAATAAACTTGTATAAAAAAGGTTTAGAAATAAACTGCAGTACTATATGGAGTGATCTGCGTTAAGAGGGACAACGGGGACATGACAACCAATGAAATGAGTTTCATAATTATTTACGCGCGTTATTTATAGAACTCGACGCAAATAGTTTACCCACCACCTCATTTTTAACGCCAACTTAATTGATGACCGCCAAGTTCCCGTGATATTAATTACATTATTTCCAATATTCATTCTCGCACGTTTATAATATATAGGATTATTTACGCCACTATTTATTTAATCAAGTAAAAATCAAACTTTTAACGCTCGGTTGTATAAAAACCGACGTTAACAATTAATATTTTTTATTTAAAAACACTTTTAACGCCGCTTTTTTTTAAAACCGACGTTAAAAGTGAATAGATATCTCGCAAAAACATTCATTCCTTTGATCGTCATTGTGCTACTTACCCATGCACCTTGTAACTCAATCCTCTTAATGAGCATTAAGTTTATAGGTAAGTTTTCAAGAAAATCAGAATAGCTTAGTAACTTCATCCCCTGCTCCTATAAATAGCTTCCTTCCATCCTTTTAATTTTCTGCTTCACAATATGGCTCTGCCGTGGAGATTAACTTCATCACTCTTTCTTCCTATTCCTAGACTCAAAGGTCTTTGTCTTAATGGTCAAACAACTTCTGTGTTTGAGTAAATTACATTGCATGGGTGATAAGTCTGAGTAAATTACATTGTGTGAGTAGCTCACCTTATCACCTTCCGGAGAATCAGCTGCTGGAGGGCTAATCAGGTGCTCGGGGGTCACAGTTCCAAAACCTCAGCTTTGGCAGAAAGTGACCGTCTTGGAAGTCTCTGGAACCACTGCCTTTGCTTGAAACGGATCTGGTGCACCTGTTTTTGCCTCTCTCTTGAGCTCTCTCATGCCCCCCAGTTTTCTGAGGTCTTCGGAGTATATATAGTTTTCCCTTTGGCATATTTCATAAAACTCTCTCATGGGATGTAGCTTTAATGTTTGGGATTTTAAACTCTTTCAATGTAACTTTTTATAGGATTTTAAACCCTTTCAATGTAACTTTTTATAGGATTTTAAACCCTTTCGATCTTCCTCAGACGATCGCTCGTATTACACTTCATGAATGAGATCTGGTTTGGGTTATTGATTCAACTTATACTTCGCACATATATTTTAGTTTTCAAAACAGAAACACAAAACATCAAAGCAATTCATGTCAAACTGAAACTTTGAGGAAGGCAATGCGGAAGGAATCGTATACTAGATAAAAAAATTATTAAAATAACTTTTAACGCCTGTTGATGTAGGGATCGACGTTAAAAGTGAAGAGACTCACTTATAACGCCGGTTCTTTATCGAACCGACGTTAAAATGTTCACTTTAACGCCGGTTCTTTATTGAACCGACGTTAAAGTGAGTCACTTCACTTTTAACGCCACCATTAAAACAACCGACGTAAAATTGAATTAATGAAGCCTCGATATTTACAAACCGCCACCGCCTCCTTTTTAACGTCTAGCTTTTGGTTAACTGACGTAAACCTTTACCGTCTAATGTATATTTTCCACTAATGAAATCCTTAAACCTTCCAATCTCTTAGACTTAGCATCCAAATATCTTATGGAGCTCAAGTCCATGATCATCTTGGAAAATGAAAGTAATACATCCTAGCCTTAATAACATAGAATAAACAAGTAAGAAATCCTTAAACGTTCCAATCTCTTAGACTTAGCATCCAAATATCTTATGGAGCTCAAGTCCATGATCATCTTGGAAAAATGAAAGTAATACATCCTTGCCTTAATAACATAGAATAAACAAGTTAGAAATCCTTAAACTTTCCAATCTCTTAGACTTAGCATCCAAATATCTTATGGAGCTCAAGTCCATGATCATCTTGGAAAAATGAAAGTAATACATCCTAGCCTTAATAACATAGAATAAACAAGTTAGAAATCCTTAAAATTTCCAATCTCTTAGACTTAGCATCCAAATATCTTATGGAGCTCAAGTCCATGATCATCTTGGGAAAATGAAAGTAATACATCCTAGCCTTAATAACATAGAATAAACAAGTTAGAAATCCTTAAACTTTCCAATCTATTAGACTTAGCATCCAAATATCTTATGGAGCTTAAGTCCATGATCATTTGGAAAAATAAAAACTCAAACATCCTAGTACCTAAACACAAAGTTTAGGACATCATAGGATGATGAGGAAAAATATTCTTTGTTTAACAATAACTATTAGGTTTAGAATCAAAAGGTATTAAGAGTTCTAAATCCATGATCATACTTGGAAAGTTGAAACATAGTATCTTAGGCTTACTTATTCATATTTTCAGTCATCATAGGAACAAGCTAGCACAACTTCCAAGATTTATAGATTTAAGATCAATGGATAGTTAGAAACTCAATCACATGAACATATTCCAAAAGTTGAAACAAAAACTTCCTAGGTCACAAATGCAAGACTATAGAAAGTGGTTTCAACTCAAAAGGAGTTTTCTATCATTTTAGAGAGATTTTAGAAGTTTAAAGCATATAAAGAACACATAAAGTAAACTATGAAATAAAAGATAAAACATACAAAAAGATTCATATGAGAGCATTACCCTTAGTATAAGGAAGAACTTTAATGAAGAAGTTAAGTAGAAAAGATGAATAAAAACTAAAGCTTTAAGAGCTTGAACTTTTATAAGAAAGAAGAAGATGAAGGTTTAAAGGAGGTTGAAGGAGGAAGATGATGAAGTGAAAATGAAAGGGGTATATATAGAGAGGGGAGAGAGTGGAACGAAATTGAGGAGAGAGGAACGAGATTGGAGAGCAAGTTTTGACCTTGTGCCTTGTTTGGTTGAAGAGGAAAGAGAAAAATAGGTTTTTAGAATATAATATGATATATTTCAAAAAGTCCATCATGACCACTTTTTAGGAGGTAGCTTAGGCCATACCTCTAGTGAGTCACCTCACTCCCTCATCTCACCTGAAGCCTTTTATGT
>JAUPTC010000285.1:35000-42500 GCA_030762895.1 Sophora flavescens
GATGACGTCTCCACGATCATGCCAACAGCACTGGCTTGGGCCACCATCACAATTCGCGTCGATCAATGCCCTGAGTTGATTGGCAGATCGACTCTCGCCGTTACACATCCAACCGAGGCACATCGTCGGCCCCCATCCGCTCCCTCCCAACAATTTCAAGCACTCTTTGACTCTCTTTTCAAAGTCCTTTTCATCTTTCCCTCACGGTACTTGTTCCGCCACCGAGGCGCTTCTCTACAATGCCGAGGGACCGCTTTCATGGTGGGCTCCCCGGAATTTACATCGTACTAAGGGAACCTTGAGTCTTCCTCCCCAAACAACCTGACTCGCCGATGCGACCCCATCGTGGAGCGGCGTCAGGGTCAAGACCCAAACCGGTAGGGGGTGACACACCGGTCTCGGCTTTCCTCAGCCCCCCTTCAAGGGGACTTGGACCCGATTCCCACCGTGAGGCAGCGGGAGATGAGGCAATAGAACGGTGAGGCATTAGGGCAACGATTTGCGACACCCAGGTAGGCGTAACCCCGCCCTAATGGATTCTGGCGCAACTTGCGTTCAAAGACTCGATGGTTCACGGGATTCTGTAATACACACCAAGTATTGATTTTCGCTACGTTCTTCATCGTTGCATGAGCCGGGATATCCATTGCCGAGAGTCTTTTGAATACACGTGTCGCAACGCAACCACACAGGCACCGTCTCTGGTGCCGGCGGGAGATGCGCTAGACAATCTCGATTTCCTTGGCGCATTCGATGCCCCGATTTTGTTAATGGGCCAGGATGGGCCCGTACGAGGAGGGCACCTCCCAACACTAGGGGGACCGAGGCGCCTTGCACCTCAAGCCACACCCAAGGAGTCAAACAAATTCACGGGTCGCACTGCTTTGTGAGGATTCGAAAATGATCATTCAGCAGGTTCACCTACGGAAACCTTGTTACGACTTCTCCTTCCTCTAAATGATAAGATTCAGTTGACTTCTCACAACGTCGCCGGCAGCGAACCGCCCACGTCGCCACAATCCGAATACTTCACCGCAACATTCAATCGGTAGGAGCGATGGGTGGTGTGTACAAAGGGAAAGGACGTAGTCAACGCGATCTGATGACTCGCGCTTACTAGGAATTCCTTGTTGAAGACAAACAATTGCAATGATCTATCCCCATCACGATGAAATTTCAAAGATTACCCGGGCCTGTCGGCCAAGGCTATAGACTCGTTGAATACATTAGTGTAACACGCGTGCGGCCCAAAACATCTAAGGGCATCACATACCTGTTATTGACTTAAACTTCCGTGGCCTGAGCGGCCATAGTCCCTCTAAGAAGCTGGCCGTGGAGGGTTACCTCCACATATCTAGTTAGCAGGTTGAGGTCTCGTTCGTTAACGGAATTAACTAGGCAAATCGCTCCACCAACTAAGAACGGCCATGCACCACCACCCATAGAATCAAGAAAGAGCTCTTAGTTTGTCAATCCTAACTATGTTTGGACCTGGTAAGTTTCCCCGTGTTGAGGCAAATTAAGCCGCAGGCTCTACTCCTAGTGGTGCCCTTCCGTCAATTCCTTTAAGTTTCAGTCTTGCGACCATACTCCCCCCGGAACCCAAAGACTTTGATTTCTCATAAGGTGCCAGCAGAGTCCTAAAAGCAACATCTGCTGATCCTTGGTCGGCATCGTTTATCATTGAGACTAGGACGGTATCTGATCATCTTCGAGCCCCCAACTTTCGTTCTTGATTAATGAAAACATCCTTGCCAAAAGCTTTCACAGTTGTTCGTCTTTCATAAATCCAAGAATTTCACCTGACTATGAAATACGAATGCCCCCAACTGTCCCTGTTAATCATTACTCCAATCCCAAATACCAACACAATAGGATCAGAATCCTGTGGTGTTATCCCATGCTAATGTATCCAGAGCATAGGCTTTCTTTGAGCAATCTAATTTCTTCAAAGTAACAGCACCGAAGGCACGACCCGGCCAGTTAAGGCCAGGAGCCCATCACCGGCAGAAGGGACGAGTCGACCGGTGCACACCAGAGGCGGACCGATCGACCCAACCAAAGGTCGAACTATGAGCTTTTTAACTGTACCAACTTAAATATACACTATTGGATCTGGAATTAACACGGCTGCTGGCACCAAATTTGCCCTCCAATGGATCCTTGTTAAGGGATTTGGATTTTACTCATTCCAATTACCAGAATCAATGAGTCCGGTATTGTTATTTATTGTCACTACCTACCCTTGTCAGGATTGGATAATTTGCGCGCCTGCTGCCTTCCATGGATGTGGTAGTCGTTTCTCAAGCTCCCTCTCTGGAATCAACCCTAATTCTACGTCACCCGTCACGACAATGGTAGGCCACTATCCTACCATCAAAAGTTGATAGGGCAGAAATTTGAATGATGCGTCGCCGGCACAAGGGCCGTGCGATCGGACGAGTTATCATGAATCATCAAAGAAACAGGCAGAGCCTGCGTCGACCTTTTATCTAATAAATGCATCCCTACCAGAAGTCGGGGTTTGTTGCACGTATTAGCTCTAGAATTACTACAGTTATCCAAGTAGTAGATACCATCAAACAAATTATAACTGATTTAATGAGCTAGTCGCAGTTTCACAGTCTGAATTAGTTCATACTTACACATGCATGACTTAATCTTTGAGACAAGCATATGACTACTGGCAGGATCAACCAGGTAGCATCCACCAACAACTATGCCCGAAGTGCAAGTGTTGTCACCGCAAGCGGAAAATCAACCCAGGCACCACAACAAGCGTCGTTCAAGGCAAACGGTAATATTCCGAGGGACTCGACGGGGCACAATCAAGAGCCCACGTTACCACATGAACCGCATCCAGGAGAACAGTAGATACCAATGACCACGTGAGCTATACAACACACAACACATGCGAAACACTAGTACTACTTTCAAATCCACTAAACCTCACAAAGGAAGCCTAGATGGACCGAGTCTTAGGAGGCACATGAATACCGCCAAATGGGTAGGCAACACAAGAACCACAACACACGCCAAGGCCGCTGCAACACAAGGCGAAGCTGACATGGATTTCTGTCTGACCATTCGATGACCACGAGCACGGAGCCAGCCAGGACAAACATCCCGACCACCACTCACACGCCATCACGTTTGGAAGACACAATACAACCGAACGAACCACGCCCCGCATTGCTAATGACAAGCAAGCACATGGAAGCAACAAGAAGCACCGTATACGCATCGCCAGGCACGACCAATTTCCGAAGCCAACATTTTTAAATCGGTTGACCAACAACATCGCGAGGATCCTTTCCAATGCGACTTCAGCCAATCTAGTGTTGGACACCCCTTCCAAGATCACTTCAGGACGAAAACCCGTCTCTTGGTGCTTCGGCTCTGCCATAGAAGGCATCACCCAACACCACATCCATCCACAACCAAGGTCGGGGAGCCACGCACCCACGTCCTCACCAAACCATCGAGTACCCCATGAAATTGATAAATATCGAAAGCCAACATTTTTAAAGACAAAAAACATCGCGAGGATACATTCCGATGCACCTCAGTCGATCTGGTGTTGGGCACCCCTAACAAGGCCACTTCAGGACGATCACCCATCTTTTGGTGCTCCGGCTCCGCCATGGAAGGCATCACTTAACACCACATCCATCCACAACCAAGGTCGTGGAACCGCGCACCCACAGCCTCGCCACACCATCGAGTACCCCACCACAAAATTGAAAAATATCTAAAGCCAACATTTTTAAAAACCTACAACATCGGGATGATCCTTTCTGATGTGCCTTCAGCCGATCTAGTGTTTGAGCACCCCCACACAAGGCAACTTCAGGACGATCACTCGTCTCTTGGTGCTTCGGCTCCGCCCCGGAAGGCATCACCTAACACCACGTCCATCCACAACCAAGGTCGAGGAGGCGCATGCCCACAACCTTGCCACACCATCGAGTACCACATGAAATTGATAAATATCGAAAGCCAACATTTTTAAAAACCAACAATAGCGTGAGGATTCTTTTCGATGCGCCTTCAACCGATCTGGTGTTTGACCACCCCTTACAAGGCCACTTCAAGACAATCACACGTCCCTTGGTGCTTGGCTCGCCCTGGAAGGCATCACCTAACACCAGGTCCATCCACAACTAAGGTCGAGGAGCCGCGCACCCACTGCCTCACCACACCATCGGGGACCAAACGAAATCGATAAAAATCAAAAGCCAACATTTTAAAAACCAAAAACATCGCGAGGATCCTTTACAATACGCCTCAACCGATCTGGTGTTGGGCACCCCTAACAAGGCCACTTCAGGACGATCACCCGTCTCTTGGTACTTCGGTTCCGCCCCGGAAGGCATTACCTAACACCACGTCCATCCAAAACCAAGGTCGAGGAGCCGCGCACCCAGAGCCTCGCCACACCATCGAGTACCCCACAACGAAATTGATAAATATCGAAAGCCAACATTTTTAAAAACTAACAACATCGCGAGGATCCTTTTCTGATGTGCCTTCAACCGATCTGGTGTTTGAGCACCCCCTCACAAGGCAACTTCAGGACGATCAACCGTCTCTTGGTGCTTCGACTCTGCCCCGAAAGGCATCACCTAACACCACGTCCCTCCACAACCACTGTCGAGGAGCCGCACGCTTGACCTCGCCACACCATCGAGCATCCCATGAAATTGATAAATATCGAAAGCCAACATTTTTAAAAACCAACAATAGCACGAGGATCCTTTCTGATGCGTCTTCAACTAATCTGGTGTTTGAGCACCCCTTACAAGGACATTTCAGCACGATCACCCATCCCTTGGTGCTTCGGCTCCGCCCTGGAAGGCATCACCTGACACCACGTCCATCCACAACCAAGGTCGAGGATCCGCGCACCCACAGCCTCGTCACACCATCGAGTACCCGACAAAAATTGATAAATATCGAAAGCCAACATTTTTTAAAACCAACTACATCGCGAGGATCATTTCCGATGCACCTTCAGCCGATCTGGTGTCTGAGCACCCCTTACAAGGCCACTTCAGGATGATCACCTATCTCTTAGTTCTTCGGCTCCGCCTCGGAAGGCATCATCACCTAACACCACGTCCATCCACAACCAAGGTCGAGGAACCGTGCACCAACAGCCTCGCCACACCATCAGTACCCCACGAAATTGATAAAATCGAAAGCCAACATTTTTAAAAACGAAATTGACAAAATTTCGGATGCCAAAATTTTTAAAACGAGTGCCAGCCACTTTGCGAGGATCCTTTATGGTGCGCCTCCAACCGGTTTGGTGTTGGGGACCCCCACCTTGGTCACATCCGAAAGATCACGCGTCCCTTCGTGTTTCGGATCCGCCCCGAAGGGCATAACCTAACACAACGTCCATCCACAACCAAGGTCGAGGAGCCACACCCATGAATCCTCAACACACCATGGAAAATCCCCAAAAAAATGTCCAATCCGATGCCCACATTTTTTCCCGCGCCCGCCTCCCATTCCCACTCCGGGCCCACCTCTCGGGCAAGACCCGAGCCCGCCCCCGCCTGACCCACGGTGGTGATGCACGAGTCACTAGCCACCCGAATGAACCTCCATCTTCCACCAACACCTTCACCGGTCGGTGCCAGCTTGCGACCCATGCAACCTTGGTTCCTGTCCGCACCAACTGAGCCAAGTCAGGAATCCGGTGCACCACACCAAACCAAGTCAGGAATCTGGTGCACCAGAAGGAGCCAAACAATGAATCAGGTGCACTAGACGGAGCCAAACCATGAATCAGGTGCACCAGAATGATGTTCTAGACCACGCCAAGTCATGAATTTTGTTCTCCACAACTAGCCAAATCAGGAATCTGGTGCTCCACACCGAGCTAAATCAGGTATCTGGTGAACCACACCAAGCCAAGTCATGAATCTGGTGTACCAGACCGAGCCAAACCGTGAATCAGGTGCACTAGATCGGTGCACCAGGCAGAGCCTAGTCAGAAATCTGGTGTACCACACCTAGCCAGATAATGAATCTGGTGCACCACACCGAGGCCAAATAATGAATCGGGTGCACCACACCGAGGCCAAGTCAGGAATCAGGGGCACCAAACCGAGCCAAACCCTGAATCTGGTGCACAAGACCGGGTCAACTCATGAATCTGGTGCTCCTGACCGTACCAAGTCATGAATCTGGTTCACCACACCGAGCCAAGTCAGGAATCTGGTGCACCAAACCGGGCCAAGTCAGCAATCTGGTGCACCACACCGAGCCAAACCAGGAATCTGGTGCACCACACCGAGCCAAGTCAGGAATCTGGTGCAGCAGACCGAGCCAAGTCATGAATCCGATGCACCAGACCGAGCCAAGTCTGTAATCTGGTGCACCACATCGGATCAAGTCATGAATCTGGTGTACCAGACGGAGTCAAACCATGAATCGGGTGTACTAGACCAGTTCTCTAGATCGTGGCAAGTCATGAATATGGTGAACCACACCGAGCCAAATCAGGAATTTGGAGCACCACACCGAGCCATGTAAGGAATCTAGTGCACCACACCGAGACAAACCGAGCCAAACCATGAATCCGGTGCACCCGGGGACCCGTGCCCGGTGCACCATTCCCTCGTTCTCTTGGTTCCTTTCCGCACAGACCGAACCAGATCAGGCACTTGGTGGATCCAGGGACCCGTGCCCGGTGCACCATTCCCTCGTTCCCTTGGTTTCTTTCCGCATGGTCCGAGCCAGATCCGGCACCTGGTGCACCCGGGGACCCGTGCCCGGTGCACAATTCCCTCGATGCCTTGGTTCCTTTCTGCACCGACCGAGCCAGATCCGGCACCTGGTGTACCTGGGGACCCGTGCCCGGTGCACCATTCCCTCGTTCCCTTGGTTCCTTTCCACATCGACCGAGTCAAATCCGACACCTGCTGTACCAGGGACTCGTGCCCGATGCACCATTCCTTCTTTCCCTTGGTTCCTTTCCGTAACGACCGAGCCAGATCAGGCATCACGTGCACCGACCGAGGCCGATCTAAGCGGTGGTTGGAATTAGTTGTCACCGAGATAACAACTACAACAGCAACAACTACTACTATTACCACCACCACCACCACCACCACTACTACTACTACTATATAATATATAATATATATATTAGCCAGGCACCTCCCACCTCCCTATAATAGCATAATATGTAAAGGCCCATTTTCCAGCACAAGACATCCTTTTTACTGGGGAGACATACTCTTTTTTTTCCAAGCTAGAGGTCGAATTTTGGCCTGATTTTTTACGGGGATGCTTATAAAAATGGGAGTTAGGGGACGAAAGATTTATTGAATTTTTCAGCTTACCATTTTTTTAATCAATTTTCAAAGTGGAAGCAGAAACAATTCCCAAAAAAATGGAAAATGGGTCTAGCCATCGAATTTTGAGCTGATTTTTTGTAGGCAGCAAACTTATAATATTCCCAAGGTTTTCACCAAGTTTCGTGGC
>JAUPTC010000285.1:47500-62928 GCA_030762895.1 Sophora flavescens
CCGGACCATTCAATCGGTAAGAGCTGATGACTCGTGCTTACTAATAATTCCCCGTTAAAGACCAATAATTTCAATGATCTATCCCCATCACGATGAAATTTCAAAAGATTACCAGGGCTTATCGGCCAAGGCTATAGACTCGTTGAATACATCAGATTAGGCGCGTGCGGCCGGAACATCTAAGGGCATCAGCGAGTAAGCCTCCGGCTCATCTAGTTTTATAGCTAGTATGACCAGGGTTTTGTGCAAATTATATCGTATTTTCACCCAAATTAGATTAGATTGTCCTCAAGCAAGGTTTTGAGTCTCTAGAGTAGTTTTAAGTTAATTTAGCTAGTTTTAAGTCAAAATAATACACTTATGCTTACTTCCTTATTTTCGAGGTTAAGTAGAAGTTGAGAAAATAAAGAACAGGGGATTACGCCCCTGAAAGCCATGCTCGCCTCGCGACCCGAAGCTTCGACTGTTCCAAGAAATTGCTAAGTCTCCGGGTCGCCTCGCGAAGAAGGTCTCGCCCGCGAGTCTTCCAAACCTGAAAAAGTCGAGAGGCGATCACGGCTTGCCCGTGTTGAAGGTCATGGCGTGGCGATTTTGAAGTGAAGAGTCTCGCCACGCGAGAATCACTTCGCCTCGCGAGAATGCCAAGGGTTGCCGAGAGTTCATGAAATTCGCCTCGCGAATGGTTGTTCGCCTCATGAACCCCTCCGAGTCTGAAATTGTATAAAAGGTCATTCCGAATATTTTGTAGGGACTTTTGCTCATCCAACTTTCGATATACATTTTTCCTTTGTGATTTCGTTATTGCCATGGAGCACTAAGTCCTAGGATTAATCTCCTGTTTGAGGATCCTATATACTTGAGGTTATGTAATCCCTATCTTAATTGCTTTTCCCTTTTCAATACCATACTTTGTATTTCTGTTTGCTTAATTCAGGAGTATACTTGTATTGTATTGATTTATCTCTCGGTGATATCATGTTCCTATAATTAATCGCATCTGCTTAATTTGCGTGTGTACATTTCGTGTTTCGCTTAGTTCACGAAGGGCTTAATCCGTTTGCTTAATTCGGGAATAGGGACATGTATCCGTAGTAGTAGTTTAAGCTTGTAAATTACTATTACAATCGGGAAGGGGATAAGAACCTCGCTAGGGCTTGGGGATTACATTAACCAGGGGATAGTTGGGAATTCTTGAAGTAGATTAATCGTTGTTTGATAAGCGATAAACCCTTTTCAACTGCTTTGTTTTTGATTGCTTCTGTTTTGTTTGTTTCTTAATTGCATTCCAATCCAAACCCCCCCCAAAAAACTTAATTTTTTTTTTTTGTGAAAAGTAATATTCTCGAGTCCTTAGAGACGACATCCGAGTTGTCGCACTATACTACACTTTTAAACCCGCTCGTCCTTTTTGGCGCGTCTGACGACAGTAGCGACCAAAAATTGGCGCCGTTCTGGGGACTACGAGTTGTTATTTTTCGCAACTTGTTTTATTTTATTTTTCTTTCTTTCTTTTATTTTGTTTTGTTTTGAATTGGTCTCGGCTACTAGGTCTCATTGCCTTGAATCTGTGTGATTTTGACCGGAAAATTGGAAAGAACATTGCACACCCTCCGTAGGGAAGCTCGGGCCAGCACTAGTAGTGATACCAATTTTAAAACTGCTTTTGAAAACATGGGAGACCAAAGGACTTTGAGGCAGCTTGCTGCCCCCCGATGTGAATTACAATGGTTTGTGCATTGCTTATCCTGGTCTTGACACACCTTTTGAGTTAAAATCCGGGCTAATCCATTTTGTTGCCAAGATTTAATGGTCTTGCGGTGAAGATCCACACAAGCACTTGAAGGAGTTCCAAGTTGTCTACTCCACAACTTTGAGGCCGGAAAGGAGTAACTTGAGGATCATATCAAGTTGAAGGCTTTTCCATTCTCACTCCGGGAGGCTGCGAAAGATTGGCTTTTATACCTTGCGCCCGAATTCCATTACCACATGGAGCGACTTGAAGAAGCTCTTCTGGAGAAATATTTTCCTGCCTCCGAGGCGCTGCAATTAGGAAAGAAATCCGTGGAATAAGGCAAGGAAATGAGTCGCTAGGTGAGTATTGGGAGAGGTTCAAGCAGTTGACATCTAGTTGCCCCTAACACCAAATTTACGAACGGCTCCTCATCCAATATTTTTATGAAGGATTGCGGCCTATGGATAGGAATATTTTGGATCTGCTAGTGGGGAGCATTGGTTGACAAGACCCCACTTTGCTAAGCAACTTATTGAGAACATGTCGTTGAATTCCCAGCAATTCACTACAAGAAGAAATTCTGTTGAGACTAGAGGTGTACATGAGGTCCGCACTTCCTCTTCCAGCCATGACGGTGATGATAGAATTGATAGGCCCACTTCTTTGGTAGAGAAATTGGTAATGGATAGGGTTCAGCTGCGGTGTTGTGTGGCATGTGCAGTTCTCACGAGCATCCATATGAAGCATGCCCCATTTTGCAAGGAGGGTCGATTCTTGAATCACCTCAAGCCTTTGCGGTCCATCGGTATAATCAGGGCAATAACCAGGCCGGTCTGAACATTCCCGGATCTTTCAACAAATAGGTACCATCCCAGTGGAGTAATCACCCTAATCTGCGGTATGGGAACTCATCCCAACAGCCGATGGCACCTCGAATCCTCCTCCGGTGACTACTTCAGACCCTCCAGGACCTTCTAGATGACATGCTCAATAAAATGGCTGCACAAATGGCTGCACAAAATCTCTGATTTCAGCAAATAGGGCAGTTCCAGGCACGATTCAGGCCTCACGAGCACGGTTTCAGCCAGCAAACAAATGCCGCATTAAAAATTTAGAGACACGATTGAAGAGATGGCCACATCCATGAATAGCACACCGCAAGGTCAAAGAACAACCCGTGCCCAGACACCCGGTGATCAATCCTAATGCCTCCAATCCCAATGTGAGTTCTATATCTCTCGAGGTGCGGAAGGTTGTTGAGGCCACTACGGAAAGAATGAAGAAACTATGAAGGCTACTCCCGAGCCCCTCTTGTTGAAGTTACTCCTGAGCTTTGTGGTTGAAGTTGAAGCGAGAGAGTGTATAGACCACCCATTCCATTCCCACACGGAATCCAGGAAAAATTTGAAGAGTGGTGGTGAAGATAAAGAGAAGGCAATTCTTGATGTGTTAAGAAAGGTTGGTGTTAATATCCCTCTCGTTGGATGTGATCAAGCAAGTGCCCGGATATGCCAAATTTCTCAAGGACCTATGCACCAACAAGAGGGCGATGAAGACTAATGAGAGGGTTGACTTGGGAAGAAATGTCTCGGTCGCTTATCCGGTCCCGAGCGAGAAAGAGTTGTTGCTTTCACCCGGCAATTGCCATCGAAGTGCAAGGATCCGGGCACCTTCACTATCCCATGCACTATTGGGGACAAGAAGTTTGAAAACTGCATGTTGGACTTGGGAGCATCTATCAATGTCATGCCTACCTCCATCTTTAACAAACTGGATCTTGGTCCTTTGAAGTACCAGGTATCACCATTGGTTGGCACAACGGGACTGTGCCCGCCCATGGGAATGGTGGAAGATGTACTAGTGCAAGTTGATGATCGATCTTCCCACTGATTTCTACATCTTGGACATGGCAGGGGAGACACATTCCAAGAAATCACCAATCATCCTGGGCGGCCATTCATGAAGACGACCAAGACTAACATTGATGTGGGTGATGGAACCATGTCTATGAAGTTTGGGGATATAGTTGCAAAGTTCAACATATTTGATGCCATGAAACATCCAGCGGAAGAGCACTCTGTATTCCACATTGAGTGGGTATCCGAGACTATTGAGGATAGCCATGAGAACTTGTTTTCTAATTTTCCACTTAATTAATTTGTGATGATATTCTTTCTTTTCTTGATTGTACTAACGCTAACCATTTTGTGGTTTGTCTTTGAGATTGCTGCATGTTTAGCAGGTGATAAGATTGTCAGTGCAGTGGATGAGAAACATGAAGAAGATGAAGGAGCACTGGAGGCCCTCTCTACCTCTTTGGACTTAGACTGCAAGGAATGGGATCCAGGTGACAGCTCCCGCTTACACTGCACTTGATCAGGGAGTACTCTTTTCCTTTCCCTCACTATGATCTTATAATTCTGCTGTTCATTGGGGACAATGCATGTTTTAAGTGTGGGGGAGGGAATTAGTTGTAGTTTTTCTCTTCTTTGAATAAAGTTTTCTTTTCTTTGAATAAAGCTCTGAATAATTTGAGAAGCTCAGGAGCATTTGTGTGTTGAGTCTTTTGATTGGCAAGTTTGTTAGATTTTGATTGATGTTGCACAGATTGCTTGCATGATTGATATGTGATGATCTCCCCTAGGCTGAAAAATTTGAATAGTTTTTGTGATTCCCATGTGAAATTGAAAACTGAACTTTGGGATTTTGTGATGATAGCATGATGAATGATAAGTTTGGGGTGATAGGGAGCACACACTAGGGATAGTATCTCTGTTCAAATAATTTGCAAATAATGTCCAGGTGAGGTTTTGAGCCTCCAACATGTTTTAAAATGTGTGAAAATCACTTTCAAGTTGCACTTCCCTGGATTTGATTGAATCTCTTTTTGGTTTGCATGATTATATGTGTGTAGCAAATGATTTAGGCAGTTTCTTTGTAAATAGCTACTTGGCCTGAATAAACCAATTCCTAATGCATGTTCCCTAGTTAGCCCTATTGGGCCTATTAGCCTGTTAATTCTTGATAACCTAATGTTATAAGCCCTAAAATCCGGAAAACCATGTTAACT
Source organism: Sophora flavescens (assembly GCA_030762895.1). Lineage (NCBI taxonomy): Eukaryota > Viridiplantae > Streptophyta > Magnoliopsida > Fabales > Fabaceae > Sophora > Sophora flavescens. Next base: position 52,303 of record JAUPTC010000285.1, read on the forward strand.
CGATCTTAGGATTAGGAGAGCATGTAATCACTAGTACCTGAAAGGGGGATTCCACATCGGTTATTTTTGGCTTTCCACATCGGTTTTGAAACCTGATGGAAACGATCGATGTGGTTTATTGCACACTTTGCACATCGGTTTTAAAACCGATGTGTAAAGATATTTTAAACATCGGTTTAATACTAACCGATGTGTAAAATTAATTTAGCAATTGATAAGCGGTTGTAAATTTAACTCTGCATCGGTTTTGCAAAACCCGATGTGTAAATTACCTTCTACATCGGTTTTATAAAGAACCGATGTGTAAAGTTAATTTACACATACGGTTTTATGTAAAACCGATGTAAAGTAAAATATACACATCGATTAGAACCGAGTGTAAAATCTCTTTTTTTAATCTGTTATTTACATTTCAATCATTCTGTTTCACTAATGCGAGATCAATAAACAAACCAGCAAGACCCGATAAAACAAGAAACAACAACGGAACACCAAACCAGTTTTATTTGAACAATCATTCAAAAGCAAAACATACTTCATTCAATTTTCTTATGAATGAAAACAACACTTTATCAAAGCTACATCAAAACACGAGAGAAGAAAAATTGAACCAGACACGACACTAATACATATCATCAGTCAAAGTTACGTACACTATAGCTAGTATATGATAAGTTTTTAAACTAACTACATATATATACAAACTATGGGTGGTACACTTCAAGAAAGAAAGTTGCCCACGCTCTTAGTGTTGATGTCGGAACCGGGACAATGGAGATGGATTGTTGAATATCTGCAAGTTTAATTGGACAAAAGATTATTACTTTTAAGTAATAAACTAACATAAAACATATAACGAATCTATACTATTACTTCCTAATTGTGTCAATTAACATTTACCTCACTCCATCTTTCGGTGATCCCGGGAGAGATAATTTCCAACATCCACTGCATCACATAGTAGCCACATTCCCATGACCCACGTTGTATACGTGACTACGCACAAATGAAACCCAATTAGAATATGAGAATTAAATAAAATAGAAATCAATTATTGTACCCACTGCATTTGATGCATTTGAACTAATAAATATCTTACGTGGAATAATCCATCGATAGCCGAAGTACGCTCACCACGTTGCATGTGGGATGCATTAATAGACCTATCATGACAAAAACATTAATTAAAGTATATATAATAGATTTCAGATAATTAAAACAAGTCGCATTCTGATTATAAAGTATTTTAACGCTTACGTTTGCTGACCGTCTTGTAGTTCACCTTTATGTCCCAATGAAGCGGAAGAAGACCACGACGTTCATTCTTGGGTACAAGAGCACATGATTGCCAATGCTTGATGTATTGCGAACAATTAGTGACCGTAAGTCATATATAGTTATACTTAAATTAATAAACGGTACTTACTTATTGAGATAAGGCGCAAGATAGAATTGATGATCGTCTCGGGCAAGTATATCACGTATGTTAGTGACCGGGTCTTCCGATGCTACGAGAACATCACCCCGAATGAACATGGGGTCAATGAACCCATAAAGGGCGAGGTTACCCTGATCGACTAACATACGATGCGGATACCTAATATATTGGAAAAACATGTTAATTATCATTGTATTTTAAAAATTAATTACGTACTTAACTTATAAATAAAATGTACTTACGTGCACCAAAACGATATGTGTGCAGAACTGGCCATTTCTTTATTGAGTGCCATCTCCATAAGTTCTTTCTTTGGTATATACAGTTCACCAGGTACGGCATCATGTTCCAACGTTACCAATGCTGCATCATCCTCCATGGTGACAACCCGTATAGCAAGATCTTTGAAAACATCACCATGGCGTACCCTTTGTCGATCCCCCTAAACAACATAGATATATATTAGTAATCACGATAATTAAGTTATTTAATTAGATTTATGAACTAAATGGTCAAATGAATACCTTGTGAGAGAGCAGTACATCTCTCGGTCTTCCTAGATCCGACCTTTTAGGCACAATATCATTTCCAACATCCTATAACAAATACAAATAAAGCATTATCTTTAAACAATAATAAATATATTTCAACTATGAATATAGAAAAACACAACTAACCAAATACCTCGGATGCAACAAGAAAGGCGGCCCGTCTTTTGGCCGGAGGATGAAGATTCGGGGGGCGACCTTTGTTTGAACCTCCTCGGTGGGCACGGGGACTCAAGCATCAACATCTCGAATAATCTCAACAGACACCCTCCTCGGATGATCGTCCGTAATAGCTGATGGTGTATGGTATTACCTAACTTATTATATGTCCACCTGATGCCACTAAGCGGCGGTGATGATGATGATCATCAACATCCGACTCCACACTATGAGTGGTCGTCATCATCATCATCATCATCATCATCATCATCATCATCATCGCTGACATCATCATCATTTTCGGGATGATGAGGAGGATCCCATGAGCCATAGTGCTACATGGGACAGAGGGTTGGACCAGAGGTTGGACAAGTCATCATCTCTTTGGGGGACAAAGAAGTAAATATTGCCATCTCTTTGGGCAAGTGCGCCGTTCATCTCTGTCGACTCAGCTGCAATCTCGTGTGGTTGCAGTTTGTTACGCGGGCAATCAATCACGTGGGAGGAATGTGAAGATGAACCATGGTATTGGCGAATCACGAAATCATCCAACACCAATGACACCTGGCCGCGAGGTACTGAAGCTATCGAGATGGCAAGAGATAAGATATCATTCGTGGCCCTCTAAGAACAAAAAGGTTCCTTGGGTTAGGTGATCATCGAAGGCATCCTATCACATAAAAATATCGTGTCACATTACGAATTGGTAACAATCTTAAAATGACAATTACAACAAACTATACTTACAATCCCTCTTCGCCTACCTACCGGCGGGCCTCCTCGGATGTATATTGTCCGTTTTTCTTTGGCCAGCCCCTCTTCCCCGAACGATGAAGTAGGGGAAGGGAGGTGGATCAACAACCTCACGGAAGATTTTCGCATTAGGATCCGCCTTGAGATCTTTCGTCGACGTGTTTTCTTTTCCTCTTCAACCATTTTTCTTAACAAGTTTTTATATCCCCACGGCATGAGTAGGGGTAACATTCTTGCTTTGGTTTTCCCCCCTTTTTTCTCTTCTCCTCGTTATAAATAAAAGACAATTAAATTACATAAGTAAATGAAATTAATGCAATTACATAAATTTAGAGACAAATCAAATAAGTTAACTTGAAAGTCGAGATCACGCTGCCTGAACAAAGCGTATCCACGTGCATTGTCAAGCATATACACCTCAAGTGGGTTCTTTTTACTTTTGACCGAAATATAGTATCCGCCTGGTGTCGCCTAAACCCCTCCAACGCCTCCAAGATACTTCAAACGCTTCTTCATAGCGTATGTATCCTAGATGTCAAATGTCAACTACATTAGACCAAAAGAATCAACGAATTCTTTGGATGATATTATTAAGATAAAAATAAAGTAGATACAGACAAACACAGGACATAAGTATAGATACTGTAATCTCTCCCATATTCGCTCCTTCACGTCAGCTACATCTCTCCACGTATCAATGAGTATACTAGGCCTGTTCTAGCAGCGGTAGCCACAAAACTGGTAAAAACTGATCTTCCACTGGCCCAATAGGGTTTGAGTTATCATTCAAAATTTACTTATCCTCTGATTTGACCCACGGTTGCTGGTAAATGTCTCATCCGTGTGGTACGTCTCTACCCTTTCTACGGTAGACGGGTCTCGACTAGCCGCATGAAGGAGGTGTATCCTCATGATCAGCCATGTATACCGTTTAAACACAAAACAAAAAAAAAAAACTTGTTAGTATGTCGGATAAATATCAAACATAACTTATAAATATCGACATCAACGGACATAAACATAACTTATAAATATCAACGTAAACACATAATATGCCAAACTTGATGGTAATATCAAACTAAACTTACTTTGTGGTCAATTAGTAAAGTTCTCCATAACCTTCTTGGTGATCATTACTAGTAGAGATGTACATCATCCACTTCATTTTCCTCATTGAAATTAGGCACTTTCATTGAGAAAGAAGGAGTATCGAAATATCAAGAGTTGAATCGTGATTTCCCTCACTAACATGATATATGTTTTTTCCCCTGAGAACCACCGACCACCTTTGTTAGAAGGATCACGGATATAAAACACTTGTTTTGCTTGGGATGCCATGATGAAAGGTTCCTCTTTTATTACCTACCTTACTAAGGTCCACCAATTTGAATCCTAACTCATCGGTTTGCACACCATTGTTACTGTCGACCCACCGACATTTAAAAACAGTACTCTAAACTTCGTGTAATCAACCTCCCATATCTCTTCAATGATTCCAAAGTATGAAACTGATGCCATAACAGGCTTTATCTTTCGAACTAGAGAAATGCATGGACTCAACGGGCCCACCATAACTCCACTGTTTTGCATAGTACTTTGTCATCCTGGACTTTGCATAGAAGGAAAACTTATTGATATTGCATCCACTCAAAGATAATGACATCAAGTTAGCCCTGTGCTAGCCATTTTAATGTAGCAGAAGCAGTACCATCCTTTGCAATTTTTTCTTTAAACTTAGCTTCAAGAAAGTCTTGTTATGCTTGTTCAAACACCATTTTTCATTCATTCTAGGGTAAGTTTCATTGATAATGCTTTTATGCTCACATAAGTATGGTTCAACCTCACGATGTTATTCAATATATACAAATGTGCTTGAAGCACTTCCTCCCGATCCATGCTCTTACCTAGGTGATACCTAAGTAATTCCTACCATCATATCTTCCTTCGTGATTGAGACTCTGAGCCCTACAGTTCCGCTCGAGACGTAGTCCAGCAAAACTCAATAGCTTCTTCCGCAAATATACCTTTCAATAATAGATGCTTCGGGACGGGTGTGGATTTTCATATATCCTTTCGAGATCTTCATGTATCGCTTCAACGGTACATCCACCTTAAATAAACGGGACGCACAATCTAATCTCCTCACTAGATGAACAATCAAATGAACCATGATGTCAAAAAAAATGAAGGTGGAAAATACATCTCCATTGGCACAATACAATGGCTGCCTCATTTTCCAACTCATCCAAATTTTTAGTGTCAATGACCTTGCTACATATAGCATTGAAGAATAAGCATAACCTAGTAATGGCATGTCCGACTTTTTTAGGCAATATGTCACGAATGGCCACCGGTAGTAGTTGTTGCATCAAGACATGACAATCATGAGACTTTAAGCCAACTAATTTGAGATCCATCATTGAGACAAGTCTTCGATATTTAAAGAGTAACCCTGGTACTTTGACTCCCCGTAGACATTCACAAAACTTCTTTTCTTTTTTTTGATAAAGTACTTACGCCGGCAAATAAGTCTTCTTATCCCCCACTTTAAGTGGAGCTAACTGCTCGTATACCCATCGCAACTAGATCCAGACTAGCATTCACACCATCCTTTGTCTTGCCTTGAATGTTGAGAAGCGTCCGATTAAACTGTCACACACATTTTTCTCTACATGCATCACATCAATACAATGTCTTACACAGCTTGCACCAAGATGAAGATCAAAGAAGATCGACCTCTTCTTCCATATTTTCTTCTCTGGAGCCTTCTTCTGGTCTTCCCATAGATAACATTAGTGTTGTTCACCCTTTCATAAACTTGCTTCTCCAAGGCCACTGAGCAATTTCATTCTCCTAAGTCCATTGAAAGCTTTCTCAATCTACGATAAGGATGATTACGTCTGAGAAATCTCCATGCCCAAGGTAGATCGTCTTCCTTCCATGTTGGATGATGGTAACATGCGGCCTTCTTCCATATTGGACATGCTTTATGCCCTTAACACTATACCCACATAGTTTCCCGTGATCTCTGAAAGTCATTGATGGTGCAAAAATAACATGGCACGCAATGAATGTCTCACGCAATACCGTCGATCACATCAACGCCTTCATCCCACATCATTCTCAAGTCTTCAATCAAGGGACTGAGATAAACATCAATATCATTTCCAGATGTTTAGGACCAAATCATCATACTTAACATAATGTATTTGGCCTATGCACAACCAAGAGACAGTTGTAAATTCCCAAGGAGAACAGGGAGCCATGAACTATGAATACTACTTAAGTTTCCATATGGATTCATTCCATCAGAGCAAGTCCAAGCCACGAGGTTTCGGGCTCATTGCCAAATCAAAAACAAACTATCAATTCTCTTCCATTGCAAAGAATCGGCCGGAGGAGGGGAATCCGCCCATCACACTTCCTCTCATCTGCATGCCATCTAATGTTCTTTTTGCGCTATTTACATTAGCAAACAACGCTGAACCGCTAATCACGGAAGATACTCATAACACCCGCAGGAGGACCTTTGGTGATACATCACAACTAGAATCACCATCCTTCACTTTGTAGCATGATACCCCACACCAAGCACTCGTGCATCTCTTCAAACTCTTTCCTGTACAATAATGCAATCATTGGGGCAAGCGTGTATTTTCTTATACCCATACCCATCGGAACAATATCTTCTTACTTTCATAGTTTTAGATGGCAATGTGTTGCCTTCTCGAGGCTTTTCTTTCAACAACTCAAGCAATTGCAAAGCTTTTATCGCCCACCCATTTCTCGCCTTCACATTGAACAATCTTAACAACGCCGACAACGGTGGTGAAATTAGTGCACCGGATACAAAGCCACTTATGTCATCGCACAAAGTATCATACACATGTGCGCCTTAAAAGACTCTTGCCCAACATCACTGATCGTGTCCTCTAGTCCATCGTCCATTTCCACGTCATCAATCTTCCTCTCTATCCGAGGCACCTCCACGTCTAACGATTCACCATGGCATATCCATGTTGTATAACTCTTGCAAATCCTCACAAATAAGATGATTACCGTCTCTCTTCTAGTCGGCTTCTCATTCAAACAGTTAACACAAGGACAATAAAACCTTCCGTTACCATTATCGGGGCATTTTGTTTTTGCAAACCAGAAAATCTTCCAATTCCATTCTCCTCATCACTTGTCCGTTTAGCATTCATCCAACCACATCCATGACTAAAACCAATACCTTGGATCTAGTCCAACATATTCATCAACCACTTAACATGAGAGGCATGGCCCTATCCCATTGAGAAGAAACTTTTCCAACATTGTGTTAACAGTTAGTCCTTAACTCCCATTGCTCATATTTGATACCAAATTTTTGACATTTCCATGGTTTCGAGCGTGATATCTATTTGAAAGCGATGACATCCACGATAAAGTATGCCCGGGAGAACGAAGAAATGTATCAATCCTAACTTTCATCAATATATAACATTAGAACCAATGAATAACTATTTTAACCAATTAAGAAAAAGTTTTTCCCAAACTGTCCAACTTTTGGACAATTCAAGATCCAACACAATGAGCGTCACATTAAGCACGACACGACGCTCACTAGTATTGCATCTCAAACGAAACTAAGGCTTTACTATTTATGAGCTCAGTAAGATCGGGCTTGAAAAGTGAAGAAAATTAGCCAAAAGAGCCCTTCACGGCCTAGCCTTGAAAGCCATCCCACTGTGATCGAAGTATAGCAAAAGAAAGAATGGAAAAGTCGGAATCGTCCCGCCATCTCCGTGATGCCCATCACGACCGTGTGACATGCCGCCGTACCGGAACTCTCGCATTAAATCGATTACGGCCCATTAGGGATGGTGGTCACCGCGTGATGTACAAACCAGGTAGCAAGCACCTACAGCGGAATCCTATCACGCCTGGCCGTGATGGCATCACTACTGCGTGACATGCCAATCGAACCAGGACTCTCCACAGCGACCCGATCACGGCGCAGTTGATGGTGGTCACGTTGTGATGTATTAACCAGAGAAGCATCCTCACGTTTGTAACCATCAGCCTGGCCGTGAGGGGCTATTATGGCGGTGACATGCCAAGCGAACCAGCACCCTCGCTGTAGAACCATCACGGCTTGCGTGATGGTAGGCCGCAGCGTAATGTAACAACTTGATTAAGCAACCTCCCGGTCAGTCGAGTACGGCGATGACAAGTAGATGGCAATGATGACGGGTGATACATCCCACTCGAAAAATCACTGGAGGGACAACAGACAACACATGCAAGTATATTATCCAACCATTTGAGAGTTCAGAAGTTCTTAACTTTTCTAAAGGAAGAAACAACATATACTCCGAGGGACGAGCAAAAATGGCGCTCTTCCACGCAAACGAGGGTAGCCACGCACCGTTCAAAGGTTCTCCTACGGCGGAAAAGAAGGCTACAAATGCAGTGGTCGTCTTTTCTGGATTAAACAGTGAAGAAGGACGTGAAGAAGGGAGGCGAGAGAGAGAAAAGAGAAAGAAGAGAGAGAATGGATTAAGGAAATCTGCAGTAGAGAGAGAATGAGAAGTTAAGGAAATGCACGAGAGAGAAATGAGAATGAGAGAGAGAGGCACGTAACCCGAGGTAGCTCGCGGATGTGGCAGTGAGAGAGATGGAAAGCATTGACAACGCGTTGCAAGAAGAGGGAGGGAGTGTTGTGTTCTTAGGTACGTTCGAGAAGCGGAATGAGGCGCAAAACACACGGAGGGAAATGAAAAAAAATAAGACTATTACACATCGTTATAACTCGATGTGTTAAATATATTATACACATCGGTTATGCAGTTAACCGGAGGGTAAACAGCGAAACATTTAAATTCGATTTTTCTTTTAATTTTATACATCAGTTAATCAAAGCCGAGTGTGTAAAAGTCGTAACCTAAATTTCTATTTTTTTCTTTAATTTTATACACGGTTATTTAAAAGCTAAAGATGTGGTTACTCACCATTTTGCTACATCGGTTCAAAAACAACCGATGTTGAATGTTAAAAAGTGAGGAGTTTTAAATTTTTTATTTTTTTTACACATGTTATATACTTAGATGGGGAATATACACATCGGTTAATCTCTAAACCGATGTGTAATACTTTCGCACGAATTTCAAAAATGCCATCATACCGCTTTTACACAGCTTCCGTTTATACTAAACCCAGATGTAATGCCCGATGTAGAATCCCTTTTTTGCACTAAGTGAATCTTAGAATGGGTGCAAGAAACTAAAGTTTAAGAATTGTACCAAGGTGTAATATGTTGTTGAAAAAAAGAAAAAAAAAAAAAGGATTTAGACCCAAAAGCATGAAAGAAAAAAGTGTACAAATATTGAAAAAAAATGCCAAAGAAATAAAAGAAGCGCATACGAGAAGTGTAAAGAAAAAAAAATTAAAGAAAGGAGCTTGGGTAGGAAATTCAAAGTGTAAAAATGTTTCATACTCTCTTAGTTCACAAGTGCTGACCTAGTACCTTTGTATATCCTACATATTTTCACAACTTTATAAAAGACACTTTTGATGTTGCTTGCATGTTTTATGGGAACCATTTTGAGGTGAAAATCAAACTTTTGGGAAGTGTACTTGAAAAGTGAAACTGAGTGCAAGTTGTGCTTTGACATAAGTAGGTAGTGAGTGAACCAAATAGCCATACTTGTGAGGAAGTAAATTTTGGATTTGATCTCCCTCTTGTGTGTGACTTAGATTCCCTGCTTAGATTTCTGATTGTTTCTTGATGAAACTCTCAATTGTTTGGAATAAATGAACAGAATTACTTTCTGTTTGAAATAGGGGCAATGAAGAAAAATTGTTTTTGAAGTTGCTTGAATTTGTGCAATGTTGGTTGAATCTTTTAAGCTTGCCGGTCACGAGTCTTTTTGATTTTTTGAGTCTTAGTTGCTTGGGGACAAGCAAAGTTTAAGTTTGGGGTATTTTGATAAGCCTCTGGCTCATCTAGTTTATAGCTAGTATGACGGGGTTTGTGCAAATTATGTCGTATTTTCACCCAAATTAGATTAAAGATTGTCCTCAGCTTGAGTTTGAGTCTACAGAGTAGTTTTAAGTTAATTTGGCTAGTTTTAAGTCAAATAATACACTTATGCTTACTCCTTATTTTGAGTTAAGTTGAAGTTTCGAAAATAAAGAGCGGTTCGCCCGCCCGAAAGCCATGCTAAGCCTCGCGACCGGGCTTTGGTATTTCGAAATTGCTAAGTCTGCGGGTCGCCTACAGCGAAGAAAAGGTCTCGCCAGCGAGTCTTTTTAAGCTGAAAAAGAAATCGAGAAGCGATCCCGCGGCTTGCCGGATGTTGAAGGTCATAAGCGTAGCAGTTTTGATGTAAGAGTCTGCGCACGCGAGAATCACTTACGCCTCCTTGAGAATGCCAAGGGTTCTTTGACAGTTTCATGAAATTAAGCCTCGCGAATGGTTGTTAAACTCGCGAACCCCTCCCCAGAATACCGAAATTGTATAAGAGGCTGTGCCGAATATTTTGTAGGGACTTTTGCTCATCCAACCTGCAGATGCTACATTTTCCTTTGTGATTTCGATTGTGCCACTTGGAGCACTAAGTCCTAAGTTTAATCACTGTTTGAGGATCCTATATGCCCGGGTTATGTAATCCCTATCTTAATTGCTTTTCCCTTTTCAATACCATACTTGTATTTCTGTTTGCTTAATTCAGGAGTATACTGTAT
>JAUPTC010000286.1:0-62382 GCA_030762895.1 Sophora flavescens
AGTGCCATATCTACGAGATGGAAAATTAGTTGAGACCACATGAAAAAGATGAAGAATCATTGAGGTAACTCGAGCCTCGTGGAGGTTACTCCACAGTTGTTGAAGTGAAGTTGAGAAAGTGTACAGAACACCAATCCCATTCCCTGTGGAATTCAGAAAAATAAAAGATTGGTGGTGAAGACAAGGAAAGGGAGATCTTAGATGTTTTCGGGAGGTTTGTTAATATTCCATTGGATGTGATCAGCAAGTGCCCAAATATGCCAAATTTTTGAAGGATCTATGCACCAACAGGAGGAAGATGAAGACTAATGAGAAGGGTTGACTTGGGAATGAATGTCTCAGTCTTATCCAAGCCTAAGCCGAGAAAGGTCTTTGTTTTAGCCCTGCTCAAGCACCGCCACAAAAGTGCACGGATCCGCACCTTCACTATTCCATGCACTATTGGGGGCGAGGAAGTTTGAAAACTGCATGTTGGACTTGGGAGCATCCATCAATGTCATGCCTACCTCCATCTTTAACAACCTTGATCTTGGGCCATTACGGTATACAAGCCACCATCCAGGTTGGCTAACAGGGACCCGTAGGCCCGAGCCGAGGAATGGTAGAGGATGTGCTGGTGCAAAAGTTGATGATTTGATATTCCACTCCGGACTTCTACATCCTAGACATGGCAGGGGAGGGCTCATCCAAGTGGTCACCAATAATCTTAGGCGGGCATTCATTGATGACATCCAAGACTAAGATTGATGTGTATGATGGGACTATGTCCATGGAGTTTGGGGTATTTGTGGCCCCGAATCTTTGATGCTATGAAACACCCGGTGGAGGAGCACTGTATTCCACTTAGAAGTTGCTTTTGAGCTTATTGAGGACACCTACGATGACTTTATTTCCGATTTTCCTTTTTATTTCCGGTTTTGATGATGTATATACTTGTGCTAACCGACTAACACTAACCCATGTTCTGCTTGTTCTCGAGTTTTTGGATTCAACACTTGTAGGGTGAGGATGATAGTGATAGTGAGGAGTGAGATTGGAGCCGCCCGTGCTCGCAGAAGTAGTGACATCATGGATACTCCCAATGCACCATCGTTGAGCGACCACCATCCTTAGAGTCGCCCACTTCCAGAGAACCTGAAGTATGCTTACGTGGAGACAAATGAAAGACTTCCAGTCATCATCTCTTCGACCCTCGACTAAACCAGGAAGCCAAACTATTGGAGGTTCTAAAGAAGCATAAGAAGGCTATCTGGGTGGACATTGGTGATATTCAGAATTAGCCTCTCCATGCATGCACGAATTTTATTGGAGGATGGGGCTAAACCATGGAAGACAGCCCAGGCGACTTAACCCATCGATTACGGATGTGGTAAAGAAAGAGGTGACTAAACTTCTCAGGCGGTATTATCTACCCCATCTCCGATAGTACTTGGGTAAGTCCGGTGCAAGTTGTACCAAAGAAGTCCGGTCTAACAAAGTAGTTAGGAATGAAAATAATGAGCTTGTGCCTACTAGAGTCCGAATAATTGGCGAGTTTGTATAGACTATAGGAAGTTGAACCAGGCCACGAGAAGGATCATTTTCCTTTCGTTCATAGATCGGATCTTGGATCGGCTGGCTGGTCAATCTCATTATTGTTTTCTAGATGGCTTTCCAGGGTATTTCGATTCATATTGCCCCCCGAGGATCGGGGAAAAGACCACCTTCACGTGCCCCTTTCTGTGACGTTTGCTTATAGGAGGATGCCATTTGGCCTTTGTAATGCTCTGGCACCTTTCAAAGATGCATGCTTAGCATTTTCTCTGAATTTATTGAAAATTGCATAGAGGTGTTCATGGATGATTTTCTGTATGGCTCCTCATTTGATGCTTGTTTGAATAGTCTAAGTCTAGTTCTACAAAGATGCATTGATACGATCTGATTTTGAATTATGAGAAATGTCACTTTATGGTAGATCATGTGATAGTTTTGGGTCTTTTAATTTCTAAATAGTGTATTTAAGTAGATCCTGCAAAAATTTATTTGATTTCTTCATTGCCTTACCAATCTTGCGTCACGCGAGATCCGTTCTTTTCTTGGACATGCAGGTTTCTACGGGCGCTTTATAAAGGACTTCAAAGAAGATCGCTCTGCCATTGTCAAACCTGCTGAAGAATGATGCCATGTTCAGTTTGATGAAAAGTGCAAGGAGTCATTTGACTATCCCAGAAAAAGCGTTGACTTCTACCCCGTCATCGGCCCCATTTTGGACACTACCTTTTGAACTAATGTGTGATGCTTCCAATTTTTTTTGTGGGAGCGGTTCGCACAAAGGGTGGGCAAGGTTGCCCATGTAATTCATTATGCTTCTAGGACCTTAGATCTTGCACGGAGCAAATTACACCACCACCGAGAAAGAACTGCCGTTGTATTTGCACTTGATAAGTTTAGGTCTTATTTGCTAGGTTCTAGGGTGAGTGTTTTCATGACCATACGCTACCAAATATCTCGTTGAAGAAGCCGAGGCTAAGCCAAGACTGATCAGTTGGATGCTTTTGCTCCAAGAATTCAATGTGGAGATAAAGGATAAAAGTGGAGCTGAAAATTTGGTAGCGGATCATTTGAGTCGGATAGCAAGGGATGAGGATACTTTTCCCATCCAAGATGACTTCCCCGATGAGAGACCTTACATCTCCGTATGGGGTAGCCCCCTGGTTTTGCCGACATTGTAAATTTTCTTATTCTTTGGTGTTGTTCCTGCAGTACAAGTAGACATAAGTTCCACAAGCTCAAAAGCGATGCAAAGTACTATGTGTGGGATGATCCCTACCTGGGGAAGTTTTGCAGTGACCGAGGTTATTCGAAGGTGTGTACCCGATCATGAGAAGAGTCCAACTTGCATTTCTCACATGCCTCTCCCGGTTGGAGGACACTTTGGACCTCGAGAGGACAGCAAGAAAAGTCTTGGATTCAAGGTTTTACTGGCCCACAATTTTTAGAGATTCATATGAGGTATACAAGAATTGTAAAGAATGTCAAATAACGAGGCCCTGCCATCACTCGTAGGGAGTGAGATGCCTCGAGAGCCTATGCTCTTTTGTGAGGTTTTTGATGTGGGGGGATGGATTTTATGGGTCCTTTCCCTCCTTCTTTTGGTTTTTGTATATATTCACGTGGTTTGTAGATTATGTTTCAAAGTGGGTGGAAGCAATCCCCACTAGGACTAACGATGCTCAAATTGTTTCCAAATTTGTTAGGTCCAACATCTTTTGTAGGTTTGGCATACCTAAGGCCATCATCGATGACTAAGGCACACACATGAGAATAACCATGGAGGCCTTACTCAGAAATATGGGGTTGTACATAGAGTGTCCACTTGCTTACCATCCCCAAACCAATGGCCAGTGAAATATCAAGCGGGAGATCAAGCAAATTCTAGAGAAGATGAGTGACCCTAATAGAAAGGAATGGAGCCGCCAGTCCGGAAGACGCACTGTGGGCTCAGAGGACTGCTTTTAAGACACCTATAGGAATGTCCCCATTCAGGCTGGTATTTGGCAAGGCATGTCACCTCCCGGTGGAAATTGAGCACCGGGCATATTGGGCAATAAAGGGTTGTAACATGGACATGAAGAAAGCTGGTGTTGAAAGGAAGCTGCCCCAGTGCGGCAAGAACCTGAGGAGCTTAGGCGGAAGCCTATGAAAGCTCCAGGATTTATAAAGAAAAAACAAAACTCTTTCATGATAGGATGATTAATAGGAAAACATTTCTTGTGGGCCAGAAAGTCTTACTGTTTAATTCCCGCCTGAAATTGATGGCTGGGAAACTTAGGTCCAAGTGGATTGGACCATTTGTGGTTACTAATGTGTTTCCTTATGGTGCAGTAGAGATTAATGATGGAGTACCAACAAGACCTTCAAGGTTAAGCAAGGCGGTGAAGCTATTCCATGGTGTGGATCTTTGGTGATCCTGCAGATGCTCATGTTGAGGAGCTCTCCTTGGAAGCTCCCACCTACACTGATTCTTGATCAGGGAGTTTCCTTTCCTTTCCCTCACTCTGATTTCATTGTTATGTCGTTTCATTGGGGACAATGTATGTTTTAAGTGTGGGGGAGGGAACTAGTTGTAGTTTAGTTTTGTTTTGTTTGTTTTCCTTTTCATTTAATGGAGCTCCTGAATAATTTGGAAGCTCCGGGAGTTGTGTTGAGTCTAGTGTTGGCAAGTTTATTGGATGTTGATTGATGTTGCACAGATTGTTTGCATGAATGATGTGATGATTCCCCCTAGGATTTGAAATTTTTTGAACAATGATCCCCATTTGATTGAAAACTGAACTTTGAGATTTTGTTATGATAGCATGATTTATGATAAGTTTGGGGTGATAGGGAGCACACACTAGGAATAGAATCTCTGTCAAGCAATTTGCATGAATGTCCAGGTGAGGTTTTGAGCCTCCAACATGTTTTTGACTGTGAGAATCACTTTTGGATTGCACTTTCCTGAATTTGATTGAATCTCTTTTTGATTTGCATGACTATGTGTTTGCTTCAGATGATTTAGGCATTTTCTTTGTAAATAGCTACTTTGCCTAAAAATAACCAATTCCTAATGCATGTTCCCTAGTTAGCCCCTTTGAGCCTGATTAGATTAATTCTTGATGAACCCGATGTTTGAGCCTAAAATCCGAAAAACCCCGTTAACCCGATCTTAGGATTAGGAGAGCATGGATGCTTAGAAAGATAAGGTTTGCGGAAACTAAGTTTGGGGGTGGCTACTGGCATGTTATTTTGGGATTGAGAAAAAAAAAAGAAAAAAAAGAAGAAAAAAATAGAAAAAGAAAAAAAAAGGTGTAAAGAAAAATGGTCTGTAGTCACCCAATGCATAAATGAAAAGATGAATGAAAAAAGGAACTTGAGTGGAATTCTGTGTGTTGAAATGTTTCGTGCTCTCTTAGTTCCTAGGGTCTTCACCTAGTTCCCTTGTATATCCTACCCTTAGCCGAGGCCCCATTACATCCCATAAAAGACCTTCGATGTTGCATGCGTGTTTTCCTGTGGGAATCTTTTAGAGGTGAAAATCAAATTTTTGGGAAGTGTTTGAAAAAGTGAATTGAGTGAATTGTTGTTGCTGACAAAACCGAGTGATTGAGTGAACACAAATATCCCTTGTGAGGAAGGAAGTTGTTTGATTTTGGTGATCTCCCTCTTGTGTGTGACTTGGATCCCTGCTTAGATTAATGAATGCCCGAATGACTAATTTCTCAAATGTTCAGAATAAAGGATTGTGGGGATTACTTTGTTTGATAGGGGGAACATTGAAGAAGACTCGTTTTGCTATATTGCTTGAATTCGTGTAGGGTTGATTGAATCTTTTAAGCTTGCCAGTCTTGAGTTTTTTTTGTTTTTGAGTCTTAGTTTGCTTGGGGACAAGCAAGGTTTAAGTTTGGGGTATTTTGATAAGCCTCCTGGCTCATCCGGGTTTTATGGCTAGTATGACCGGGGTTTTGTGCGTTTATATCCCCTTTTCACCCAAATTAGATTAGATTGTCCTCAAGCAAGGTTTTGAGTCGTTTGCGTAGTTTTAGGTTAATTTAGCTAGTTTTGAATCAAATAAAGCTTATAGCTATTTTGTTGTTTCGGGATAATAAGAAGAGCAAGTAAGGAAGTGTATTCAAGCGGAGGCTATCACGCCCGTGCCGTGACACTGGTCACGGCCGTGATGAAAGATCATGAAAAGTCGAAGCGATCACGGCCCGGTAGTGATACACATCACGGCGTGATAAAGAAATGCAAAAAGTCGAAAGGATCACGGCCTGCCCGTGATGAAGGTCACGCCGTGACAAGAGAGAAACCAAAAGTCAAGAATGTATCACGGCCTCGCCCGTGATAGCCATCACGGCCTTAACGTACCGGAATGTGAAAGGTCACCCTTGGCAGAGACGATCACGGCCTGGCCGTGACAGCCATCACGCCGTGACGCCGCAGCCCTTTATAAAAGCAAACGCCGACAAAAAAGGCATCCAGTTTTTCACTACTTTACATTATACTTTTGAGTTTTCCTTCTGTCTGTAATGGAGAACTAATCTTTCCAAGATTAATCTATTGTAATCGGTTCCACCATACTTGAGGTTCTTGTATTTCCTGCTTTTCATGCTTTTCCCTTTTCAATACTAAGCTATGCAATTCTGTTTGTTTAATTCAGGAGCGTATAGTTTTGTATTGATTCGTTTCA
Organism: Sophora flavescens; assembly: GCA_030762895.1. Taxonomy (NCBI): domain Eukaryota; kingdom Viridiplantae; phylum Streptophyta; class Magnoliopsida; order Fabales; family Fabaceae; genus Sophora; species Sophora flavescens. The sequence continues at coordinate 6,212 of JAUPTC010000286.1, forward strand.
GTGATGTTATGTTCCTATACTAAGTCGCGTTTGTTTAATTCGCGTGTGTTCATTCATGTGCGTTTAGTTCATGAGGGCTTAACTCCGTTTGTTTAATTCGGGAATAGGAATATATATCAGTAGTGGCAACTTCGTTTGTTAATTGTTGCTACAACTGAAAGGGGATAGAATCTGCTTAGGGCTCGGAAATTGCATGAACCTAGGATAGTTGGGAATTGAGAACAATAGATTAATCTGTTTTAAGCTATTTGACAATCTCTTTCAACTGCTGTTTTATTGCTCTGTTATTTGGTTTTCTTATTTGCATCCCAATCCAAAACCCCCCCAAAACTAATTTTTTTTGTGATAAATAACATTTTAAGAGTCCTTGTGAGACGACATCCGAGTTGTCGCCTATACTACATTTCTAAAACCCGCTCGTTCTTTTTGGCGCGTGCGCGACAGCGCGACCAATAAGCTTTCCAACAAGGTATCATATGTCTTAATTGGGCTTAAGATTAGTAAGTTAGGCACATTTAAGTGAAGGAATATCATGGACTGCGCACTGATCCGCGCCAGAGTACTCAGGACCCAATTTAGCATTGATTTTGGTCTAATTTGACAATTATTGTGAAACCTGAAATTGTAGGTCTTTTCCTTATCTTTCTAGGGGCAGCAAGATCACCAAAATCCGATATCTGTAGCTCTAGTAATGCTCTGCGCAAGGCAACAAGGTCAAGATGAGTGAAAAATCCGAAAATTAACAACGTTTAGCAATTAAACCCCATAATGTAAAACAAAAATAATGATTGTAAAATTTGTCTAGTTTGTCTCTCTCTGTCTTGTGGGGTTGTAAACTGCTATTTATGCTTATCAATCATGACCTAACCCTAGACCAAATTAAGGGCCTCTGAATAAGCTTTCCAACAAGGTATCATATGCCTTAATTGGGCTTAAGATGAGTAAGTTAGGCCCATTTAAGTGAAGGAACATCATGGATGCGTGACCGATCCCTTGAGAGAACACGGGACCCAATTTTGCCTTGATTTTGGCCTAATTTGACAATTCTTGTAAAACCTGAAATTGTAGGTCTCTTCCTTATCTTTCTAGGGACAGCAAGATCACCAAAATCCGATATCTCATAACTCTAGTTATGCTTTGCGCAAGGCAACAAGGTCAGGATGAGTGAAAAATCCGAAAATTAACATTGTTTAGCAATTAAGCCTAATAATGTAAAAGCAAAAACAATGATTGTTAAAGTTGTCTAATTTCCGTATCTCTCTGGCTTGTGTGGCTGTAAACTGCTATTTATGCTTATTAATCCTGACCTAACCAAACCAAATTAAGGGCCTCTGAATAAGCTTTCCAACAAGGTATCATACGCCTTAATTGGGCTTAAGATGAGTAAGTTAGGCCCATTTAAGTGAAGGAACATCATGGACTGCGCACTGATCCCCGCCAGAGAACTCGGGACCCAATTTAGCCTTTATTTTGGCCTAATTTGACAATTCTTGTGAAACATGAAATTGTAGGTTCCTTCTTTATCTTTAAAACAATGATTGTAAAAGTTGTCTAATTTTCGTCTCTCTTTGGCTTTTGTGGCTGTAAACTGCTATTTATGCTTATTAATCCAGACGTAACCCAAGACCAAAATTAGGGCCTCTGATTAAGCTTTCCAACATGGTATCATATGCCTTAATTGGGCTTAAGATGAGTAAGTTAGGACCATTTAAGTGAAGGAACATCATGGATTGCACACTGATCCGTGCCAGAGTACTCGGGAACCAATTTAGCCTTGATTTTGGCCTAATTTGACAATTCTTGTGAAACCTGAAATTGTAGGTCTCTTCCTTATCTTACTAGGGACAGCAACATCACCAAAATCCGATATGTATAGCTCTAGTTATGCTCGCGCTAGGCAACAAGGTCGGGGATGAGTGAAAAATCTGAAAATAAACAATGTTTAGCAATTAAGCCCAATAATGTAAGAGCAAAAACAATGATTGTCAAAGTTTTCTAATTTCCGTCTCTCTCTAGCTTGTGGGGCTGTAAACTGCTATTTATGCTTATTAATCATGACCTAACCCTAGACCAAATTAAGGGCCATTGAATAAGCTTTCCAACAAGGTATCATACGTCATAATTGGGCTTAAGATGAGTTAGGCCCATTTAAGTGAAGGAACATCATGGACTGCGCTCTGATCCGCGCCAGAGACCTCGGGACCCAATTCAGCCTTGGTTTTGGCCTAATTTGACAATTCTTGTGAAACCTAAGATTGTAGGTCTCTTCCTTATCTTTCTAGGGACAGCAAGATCACCAAAATCCGATATCTGTAGCTCAAGTTATGCTCTGCGCAAGGCAACACTGTCAGGATGAGTGAAAAATCCGAAAATTAACAATGTTTAGCAATTAAGCCCTATTATGCCCAATAATGTAAAACCAAAAACATTGATTGTAAAAGTTATCTAATTTACGTCTCTCTCTAGCTTGTGCGGCTGTAAACTGCTATTTATGCTTATTAATCCTGACGTAACCCTGGACCAAATTAAGGGCCTCTGAATAAGCTTTCCAACAAGGTATCATATGCCTTAATTGGGCTAAAGATGAGTAAGTTAGGCCCATTTAAGTGAAGGAACAAGATGGGTACTGCTACGATCCGTGCCCGAGAACTCGGCACCCAATTTAGCCTTGATTTTGGCCTAATTTGACAATTCTTGTGAAACCTAAAATTGTAGGTCCTTTCTTTATCTTTAAAACAATGATTGTAAAAGTTGTCTAATTTTCGTCTCTCTCTGGCTTGTGTGGCTGTAAACTGCTATTTATGCCTATTAATCCTGACCTAACCCTAGACCAAATTAAGGGCCTCTGAATAAGCTTTCCAACAAGGTATCATATGCCTTATTTGGGCTTAAGATGAGTAGGTTAGGCCCATTTAAGTGAAGGAACATCTTGGACTGCACACTGATCCGCGCCAGAGAACTCGGGACCCAATTAAGCCTTGATTTTGGTCTAATTTGACAATTCTTGTGAAACCTGAAATTGTAGGTCTCTTCCTTATCTTTCTAGGAACAGCAAGATCACCAAAATCCTATATCTGTAACTCTAGTTATGCTCTGTGCAAGGCAACAAGGTCAGGATGAGTGAAAAATCCGAAAATTAACAATGTTTAGCAATTAAGCCTAATAATGTAAAAGCAAAAACAATGATTGTAAAAATTGTCTAATTTCCATCTCTCTCTCGCTTGTGCGGCTGTAAAGTGCTATTTATGCTGATTAATCCTCACCTATCCCTAGACCAAATTAAGGACATCTGAATATGCTTTCCATCAATGTATCATATGCCTTAATTGGGCTTAAGATGAGTAAGTTATGCCCATTTAAGTGAAGGAACATCATGGACTGCGCAATGATCCGCGCCAGAGAACTCGGGACCAAATTTAGCCTTGATTTTGGCCTAATTTGACAATTCTTGTGAAACCTGAAATTGTAGCTCTCTTCCTTTTCTTTCTAGGGACAACAAGATCTCCAAAATCCGATATCTGTAACTCTAGTTATGCTCTGCGCAAGGCAACAAGGTCAGGATGAGTGAAAAATCCGAAAATTAACAATGTTTGGCAATTAAGCCCAATAATGTAAAAGCAAAAACAATGATTGTAAAAGTTGTCTAATTTCCGTCTCTCTCTGATTTGTTCGGCTGTAAACTGCTATTTATTCTTATTAATCCAGATCAAACCCTAGACCTAATTAAAGGCCTTTGAATAAGCTTTCCAACAAGGTATCATATGCCTTAATTGGGCTTAAGAAGAGTAAGTTATGCCCATTTAAGTGAAGGAACATCATGGATTGCGCACCTGATCCGCTAGAGAACTCGGGACCCAATGTAGCCTTGATTTTGGCCTAATTTGACAATTATTGTGAAACCTGAAATTGTAGGTCTCTTCCTTATCTTTCTAGTGACAACAAGATCACCAAAATCCTATATCTTTAGTTCTAGTTATGCTATGTGCAAGGCAACAAGGTCAGGATAAGTGAAAATACGAAAATTAACAATGTTTAGCAATTAAGCCTAATAATGTAAAAGCAAAAACAATGATTGTAAAAGTTATCTAATTTCTGTCTCTCTCTGGTTTGTGCGGCTGTAAAGTGCTATTTATGCTGATTAATCTTCACCTATTCCTAGACCAAATTAAGGGCATCTGAATAAGCTTTCCAACAATGTATCATATGCCTTAATTGGGCTTAAGATGAGTAAGTTTGGCCCATTTAAGTGAAGGAACATCGTGGACTGCGTACTGATCCGCGCCAGAGAACTCGGTACCCAATTTAGCCTTGATTTTGGCCTAATTTGCAATTCTTGTAAACATGAAATTGTAGGTCTCTTCCTTATCTTTCTAGGGGCAGCAAGATCACCAAAATCCGATATCTGTAGCTCTTGTAATGCTCTGCGCAAGGCAACAAGGTCAGGATGAGTGAAAATCCGAAAATTAACAACGTTTAGCAATTAAGCCCAATAATTTAAAAGCAAAAATAATGATTGTAAAATTTGTCTCGTTTTTGTCTCTCTCTGGCTTGTGCGGTTGTAAACTGCTATTTATGCTTATCAATCATGACCTAACCCTAGACCAAATTAAGGGCTTCTGAATAAGCTTTCCAACAAGGTATCATATGCCTTAATTGGGCTTAAGATGAGTAAGTTAGGCCCATTTAAGTGAAGGAACATCATGGACTGCGCACTGATCCACGTCAGAGAACTCGGGACCCAATTTAGCCTTGATTTTGGCTTAATTTGACAATTCTTGTGAAACATGAAATTGTAGGTTCCTTCTTTATCTTTAAAACAATGATTGTAAAAGTTGTCTAATTTACGTCTCTCTCTGGCTTGTGTGGCTGTAAACTGCTATTTATGCCTATTAATCCTGACCTAACCCTAGACCAAATTAAGGGCCTCTGAATAAGCTTTCCAACAAGGTATCACATGCCTTATTTGGGCTTAAGATGAGTAAGTTAGGCCCATTTAAGTGAAGGAACATCTTGGATCGCACACTGATCCGCGCTTGAAGAACTCGGGAACCAATTAAGCCTTGATTTTGGCCTAATTTGACAATTCTTGTGAAACCTGAAATTGTAGGTGTCTTCCTTATCTTTCCAGGAACAGCAAGATCACCAAAATCCGATATCTGTAACTCTAGTTATGCTCTGCGCAAGGCAACAAGGTCAGGATGAGTGAAAAATCCGAAAATTAACAATGTTTAGCAATTAAGCCTAATAATGTAAAAGGAAAAACAATGATTGTAAAAGTTGTCTAATTTCCATCTTTATCTGGCTTGTGCGGCTGTAAAGTGCTATTTATGCTGATTATTCTTCACCTATTCCTAGACCAAATTAAGGGCATCTGAATAAGCTTTCCAACAATGTATCATGTGCCTTAATTGGACTTAAGATGAGTAAGTTAGGCCCATTTAAGTGAAGGAACATCGTGGACTGCGTACTGATCCGTGCCAGATAACTCGGTACCCAATTTAGCCTTAATTTTAGCCTAATTTGACAAATCTTGTAAACCTGAAATTGTAGGTCTCTTCCTTATCTTTCTAGGGGCAGCAAGATCACCAAAATCTGATATCTGTAGCTCTAGTAATGCTCTGCGCAAGGCAACAAGGTCAGGATGAGTGAAAATCCGAAAATTAACAACGTTTAGCAATTAAGCCCAATAATGTAAAAGCAAAAATAATGATTGTAAAATTTTTCTAGTTTCTGTCTCTCTCTGGCTTGTGCGGTTGTAAACTGCTATTTATGCTTATCATTCATTACCTAACCCTAGACCAAATTAAGGGCCTCTGAATAAGCTTTCCAACAAGGTATCATATGCCTTAATTGGGCTTAAGATGAGTAAGTTAGGCCCATTTAACTGAAGGAACATCATGGACTGCGCACTGATCCGCGCCAGAGAACTCGGGACCCAATTTTGCCTTGATTTTGGCCTAATTTGACAATTCTTGTGAAACATGAAATTGTAGGTCTCTTCCTTATCTTTCTAGGGGCAGCAAGATCACCAAAATCCGATATATGTAGCTCTAGTAATGCTCTGCGCAAGGCAACAAGGTCAGGATGAGTGAAAAATCCGAAAATTAACAATTTTTAGCAATTAAGCCTAATAATGTAAAAGCAAAAACAATGATTGTAAAAGTTGTCTAATTTCCATATCTATGTGGCTTGTGGGGCTGTAAACTGCTATTTATGCTTATTAATCCTGACCTAACCATACACCAAATTAAGGGCCTCTGAATAAGCTTTCCAACAAGGTATTATATGCCTTAATTGGGCTTAAGATGAGTAAGTTAGGCCCATTTAAGTGAAGGAACATCATGGATTGCGCCCTGATCTGCGCCAGAGAACTCGGGGCTAAATTTAGCCTTTATTTTGGCCTAATTTGACAATTCTTGTGAAACATGAAATTGTAGGTTCCTTCTTTATCTTTAAAACAATGATTGTAAAAGTTGTCTAATTTTCGTCTCTCTTTGGCTTTTGTGGCTGTAAACTGCTATTTATGCTTATTAATCCTGACGTAACCCAAGACCAAAATTAGGGCCTCTGATTAAGCTTTCCAACAAGGTATCATATGCCTTAATTGGGCTTAAGATGAGTAAGTTAGGACCATTTAAGTGAAGGAACATCATGGATTGCGCACTGATCCATGCAAGAGTACCCGGAAACCAATTTTGCCTTGATTTTGGCCTAATTTGACAAATCTTGTAAAACCTGAAATTGTAGGTCTCTTCCTTATCTTACTAGGGACAGCAACATCACCAAAATCCGATATCTATAGCTCAAGTTATGCTCTGCGCCAGGCAACAAGGTCAGGATGGGTGAAAAATATGAAAATTAACAATGTTTACCAATTAAGCCCAATAATGTAAGAGCAAAAACAATGATTATAAAAGTTGTTTAATTTCCGTCTCTCTCTTGCATGTGGGGCTGTAAACAGCTATTTATCCTTTTTAATCCTGACCTAAAACTAGACCAAATTAAGGGCCTCTGAATAAGCTTTCCAACATGGTGTCATATGCCTTAATTGTGCTTAAGATGAGTAAGTTAGGCCCATTTAAGTGAAGGAACATCATGGACTGCGCACTGATCCACGCCAGAGAACTCGGGACCCAATTTAGCCTTGATTTTGGCCTAATTGGACAATTCTTGTGAAACGTGAAATTGCAGGTCTCTTCCTTATCTATCTAGGGATATCAAGATCACCAAAATACAATATCAGTAGCTCTAGTTATACTCTGTGCAACGTAACAAGGTCAGGAAGAGTGACAAATCCTAAAATTAACAGTGTTTAGCAATTAAGCCCAATAATGTAAGAGCACAAACAATGATTGTAAAAGTTGTCTAATTTCCGTCTCTCTCTGGATTGTGTGGCTGTAAACTGCTATTTATGTTTATTAATCATAGCCTAACCCTAGACCAAATTAAGGGCCTCTGAATAAGCTTTCCAAAAAGGTATCATATGCCTTAATTGGGCTTAAGATGAGTAAGTAAGGCCCATTTAAGTGAAGGAACATCATGGACTGCGCACTGATCCGTGCAAGAGAACTCGGGACCCAATTTGGGCCTTGATTTTGGACTAATTTGACAATTCTTGTGAAACCTGAAATTGTAGGTCTCTTCCTTATGTTTCTAGGGACAGCAAGATCACCAAAATCCGATTTTTGTATCTCAATTTATGCTCTGCGCAAGGCAACAAGGTCAAGATGAGTGAAAAATCAGAAAATTAACAATGTTTAGCAATTAAGCCCAATTAAGCCCAATAATGTAAAAGAAAAAACGTTGATTGTAAAAGTTGTCTAATTTTCGTCTCTCTCTGGCTTGTGCTGCTATAAACTGCTATTTATGCTTATTAATCCAGACGTAACCCTGGACCAATTTAAGGGCCTCTGAATACGCTTTCCAACAAGGTATCATATGCCAATTGGGCTTAAGATGAGTAAGTTAGGCCCATTTAAGTGAAGGAACATCATGTCTTTGACTACGATCCGTGCCAGAGAATTCGGGACCCAATTTAGCCTTGATTTTGGACTAATTTGACAATTCTTGTGAAACCTGAAATTGTAGGTCCCTTATTTATCTTTAAAACAATGATTGTAAAAGTTGTCTAATTTTCGTCTCTCTTTGGCTTGTGTGGCTTTAAACTGCTATTTATGCTTATTAATCCTGACCTAACCCTTGACCAAAATAAGGGCCTCTGAATAAGCATTCCAACAAGGTATCATATGCCTTAATTGGGCTTAAGATGAGTAAGTTAGGCCCATTTAAGTGAAGGAACATCATGGACTGCACACCGATCCGCGCCAGAGAACTAGGCAACCAATTTACCCTTGATTTTGGCCTAAATCCGATATTTGTAACTCTAGTTATGCTCTGCGCAAGACAATAAGGTCAGGATGAGTGAAAAATCCGAAAATTAACAATGTTTAGCAATTAAGCCCTATTAAGCACAATAATGTAAGAGTAAAAACAATGATTGTAAAAGTTGTCTAATTTTCGTCTCTCTCAGGCTTGTGCGGCTGTAAACAGCTATTTATGCTTACTATTCCTGACCTGACCCAAGACCAAATTAAGGGCCTCTGAATAATCTTTCCAACAAGGTATCATATGCCTTAATTGGGCTTAAGATGAGTAAGTTAGGACCATTTAAGTGAAGGAACATCATGGACTGCCCACCAATCCGGGCCAGAGAACGCGGCAACCAATTTAGCCTTGATTTTGGCCTAATTTGACAATGCTTTTGAAACCTGAAATTGTAGGTCTCTTCCTTATCTTTCTAGGGACAACAAGCTCACCAAAATCAGATATTTGTAGTTCTAGTTATGCTCTGCGCAAGGCAACAAGGTCAAGATGAGTGAAAAACCCGAAAATTAACAATGTTTGGCAATTAAACCCAATAATGTAAAAGCAAAAACAATGATTGTAAAAGTTGTCTAATTTCCGTCTCTCTCTGGCTTGTGCGGCTGTAAACTGCTATTTATGCTTATTAATCCAGACCAAACCCTAGACCTAATTAAAGGCCTCTGAATAAGCTTTCCAACAAGGTATCATATGCCTTAATTGGGCTTAAGAAGAGTAAGTTAGGCTCATTTAAGTGAAGGAACATCATGGACTGCGCACTGATCCGCGCTAGAGAACTCGGGACCCAATTTAGCCTTGATTTTGGCCTAATTTGACAATTATTGGAAACCTGAAATTGTAGGTCTCTTCCTTATCTTTCTAGTGACAGCAAGATCACCAAAATCCGATATCTGTAGTTCTAGTTATGCTCTGCGCAAGGCAACAAGGTCAGGATAAGTGAAAAATATGAAAATTAACAATGTTTAGCAATTAAGCCCAATTAAGCCCAATAATGTAAAAGCAAAAACAATGATTATAAAAGTTGTCTAATTTCCGTCTCTCTCTGGCTTGTGCTGCTATAAACTGCTATTTATGCCAATTAATCCTGACCTAACCCTAGACCCAATTAAGGGCCTCTGAATAAGATTTCCAACAAGATATCATATACCTTAATTGGGCTTAAGATGAGTAAGTTAGGCCCATTTAAGTGAAGGAACATCATGGACTGTGCACTGATCCGCGTCAAAGAACTCGGGACCCAATTAAGCCTGATTTTGGCCTAATTTGACAATTCTTGTGAATCATGAAATTATAGGTCTCTTCCTTATCTTTCCAGGAACAGCAAGATCACCAAAATCCGATATCTGTAACTCTAGTTATGCTCTGCGCAAGGCAACAAGGTCAGGATGAGTGAAAAATCCGAAAATTAACAATGTTTAGCAATTAAGCCTAATAATGTAAAAGCAAAAATAATGATTGTAAAAGTTGTCTAATTTCTGTCTCTCTCTGGCTTGTGAGGATGTAAAGTGCTATTTATGCTGATTAGTCTTCACCTATCCCTAGACCAAATTAAGGGCATCTGAATAAGCTTTCCAACAATGTATCATATGCCTTAATTGGGCTTAAGATGAGTAAGTTAGGCCCATTTAAGTGAAGGAACATCGTGGACTGCGTACTGATCCGCGCCAGAGAACTCGGTACCCAATTTAGCCTTGATTTTGGCCTAATTTGACAATTCTTGTAAACCTGAATTTGTAGGTCTCTTCCTTATCTTTCTAGGGGCAGCAAGATCACCAAAATTCGATATCTATAGCTCCGGTTATGCTCTGCGCAAGGCAACAAGGTCTGGATGAGTGAAAAAACCGAAAATTAACAACATTTAGCAATTAAGCCCAATAATGTAAAAGCAAAAACAATGATTGTAAAAGTTGTCTAGTTTCTGTCTCTCTCTGGCTTGTGCGGCTGTAAACTGCTATTTATGCTTTTTAATCCCGACCTAACCCTTGACCAAATTAAGGGCCATTGAATAAGCTTTCCACAAGGTATCATATGCCTTAATTGGGCTTAAGATGAGTAAGTTAGGCCCGTTTAAGTGAACGAATATCATGGATTGCACATCGATCCGCGCCGGAGAACTCGGGACCCAATTTAGCCTTGATTTTGGCCTAATTTGACAATTCTTGGGACACCGAGATTGTAGGTCTCATCCTTATCTTTCTAGGGACAGCAAGATCACCAAAATCCGATATTTGTAGCTCTAGTTATGCTCTGAACAAGGCAATGAGGTCAGGATGAGTGAAAAATCCGAAAATTAACAATGTTTAGCAATTAAGCCCAATAATGTAAAAGCAAAAACATTGATTGTAAAAGTTGTCTAATTTTCGTCTCTCTCTGACTTGTTCGGGTATAAACTGCTATTTATGCTTATTAATCCAGACGTAACCCTGGACCAAATTAAGGGCCTCTGAATAAGCTTTCCAACAAGGTATCATATGCCTTAATTGGACTTAAGATGAGTAAGTTAGGCCCATTTAAGTGAAGGAACATCATGGACTATACACACGATCCGTGCCGGAGAACTCGGGACCCAATTTAGCCTTGATTTTGGCCTAAATTGACAACTCTTGTGAAACCTGAAATTGTAGGTCCTTTCTTTATCTTTAAAACAATGATTGTAAAAGTTGTCTAATTTCCGTCTCTCTCGGGCTTGTGCGGTCTGTAAACTGCTATTTATGCTTATTAATCGACGACTGGCCCTTGACCAAATTAAGGGCCTCTGAATAAGCTCTCCAAAAAGGTATCATATGCCTTAATTGGGCTTGATGAGTAAGTTAGGCCCATTTAAGTGAAGGAACATCATGTACGCCCTTTTGATCCACGCCAGAGAACTCGGGACCCAATTTAGCCTTGATTTTGGCCTAATTTGACAATTCATGTGAAACCTGAAATTGTAGGTCTCTTCCTTCTCTTTCTAGGTACAGCAAGATCACCAAAATCCGATATCTGTAACTCTAGTTATGCCCTGCGCAAGGCAACAAGGTCAGGATGAGTGAAAAATCCGAAAATTAACAATGTTTAGCAATTAAGCCCAATAATGTAAAATCAAAAACAATGATTGTAAAAGTTGTCTAATTTTTGTATCTCTCTGGCCTGTGTGGCTTTAAACTGCTATTTATGCTTATTAATCCAGACGTAACCCTGGACCAAATTAAGGGCCTCTGAATAAGCTTTCCAACAAGGTATCATATGCCTTAATTGGGCTTAAGATGAGTAAGTTAGGCCCATTTAAGTGAAGGAACATCATGGACTGTACACTGATCCGTGCCAGAGAACTCGGGACCCAATTTAGCATTGATTTTGGCCTAATTTGACAACTCTTGTGAAACCTGAAATTGTAGGTCCCTTCTTTATCTTTAAATCAATGATTGTAAAAGTTGTCTAATTTCCGTCTCTCTCTGGCTTGTGCGGCTGTAAACTGCTATTTATGCTTATTAATCCTGACCAGACCCTAGACCAAATTAAATACCTCTAAATAAGCTTTCCAACAAGGTATCATATGCCTTAACTGGGCTTAAGATGAGTAAGTTAGGCCCATTTAAGTGAAGCAACATCATGGACTTCGCACTGATCCACGCCAAAGAACTCGGGACCCAATTTAGCCTTGATTTTGGCCTAATTTGACTATTCTGCCTGAAATTGTAGGTCTCTTCCTTCTCTTTCTAGGGACAGCAAGTTCACCAAAATCCGATATCTGTAACTCTTGTTATGCTCTGCGGAAGGCAACAAGGTCAGGATGAGTGAAAAATCAGAAAATTAACAATGTTTAGCAATTAAGCCCAATAATGTAAAAGCAAAAATAATGATTGTTAAAGTTGCCTAATTTCCGTATCTCTCTGGATTGTGTGGCTGTAAACTGCTATTTATGCTTATTAATCTTGACCTAACCCTAGACCAAATTAAGGGCCTCTCGAATATGCTTTCCAACAAGGTATCATATGCCTTAATTGAGTTTAAGATGAGTAAGTTAGGCTCATTTAAGTGAAGGAACATCATAGTCTGCGCACTGATCCGCGCCAGAGAACACGGGACCCAATTTAGCCTTGATTTTGACCTAATTTGTCAATTCTTGTGGAACATGAAATTGTAGGTCCCTTCTTTATCTTTAAAACAATGATTGTAAAAGTTGTCTAATTTTCGTCTCTCTATGGTTTGTGTGACGGTAAACTACTATTTATGCTTATTAATCCTGACCTAAGCCTAGACCAAAATAAAGGCCTCTGAATAAGCTTTCCAACAAGGTATCATATGCCTTAATTGGGCTTAAGATGAGTAAGTTAGGCCAATTTAAGTAAAGGAACATCATGGATTGCGTACAGATCCGCGCCAGAGAACTCGGGAACCAATTTAGCCGTGAATTTGGCCTAATTTGACAATTCTTTGGAAACCTGAAGTTGCAGGTCTCTTCCTTACCTTACTAGGGACAGCAAGATCACCAAAATCCGATATCTGTAGTTCCAGTTTTGCTCTGCACCAGGCAACAAAGTCAGGATGAGTGAAAAATCTGATAATTAACAATGTTTAGCAATTAAGCCCAATTAAGCCCAATAATGTAAGAGCAAAAACAATGATTGTAAAAGTTGTCTAATTTTCGTCTCTCTCTAGCTTGTGCGGCTGAAACTGCTATCTATGCTTATTAATCCTGACCTAACCCTTGACAAAATTAAGGGCCTTTGAATAAGCTTTCCAACGAGGTATCATATGCCTTAATTGGGCTTAAGATGAGTTAGGCCCATTTAAGTGAAGGAACATCATGGACTGCGCACTGATCCACGCCAGAGAACTCGGGACCCAATTTAGCCTTGATTTTGGCCTAAGTTGACAATTCTTATGAAACCAGAGATTGTAGGTCTCTTCCTTATCTTTCTAGGGACAACAAGATCACCAAAATCCGATATCTGTAGCTCTAGTTATGCTCTGCGCAAGGCAACAAGGTCAGGATGAGTGAAAAATCTGAAAATTAACAATGTTTAGCAATTAAGCCCAATTATGCCCAATAATGTAAAAGCAAAACCATTGATTGTAAAAGTTATCTAATTTCCCTCTCTCACTGGCTTGTGCTGCTGTGAACTGCTATTTATGCTTATTAATCCTGACGTAACCCTGGACCAAATCAAGGGCCTCTGAATAAGCTTTCCAACAAGATATCATATGCCTTAATTGGGCTAAAGATGAGTTAGTTAGGCCCATTTAAGTGAAGGAACATCATGGACTGTACACTGATCCGCGCCAGAGAACTCGGGACCCAATTTAGCCTTGATTTGGGCCTAATTTGACAAATCTTGTGAAACATGAAATTGTAGGTCCCTTCTTTATCTTTAAAACAATGATTGTAAAAGTTGTCTAATTTTCGTCTCTCTCTGGCTTGTGTGGTTGTAAACTACTATTTATACTTATTAATCCTGACCTAAACCTAAACCAAAATAAGGGCCTCTGAAAAAGCTTTCCAACAAGGTGTCATATGCCTTAATTGGGCTTAAGTTGAGTAAGTTAGGCCCATTTAAGTGAAGGAACATCATAGACTACGCACTGATCCGCGCCATAGAACTCGAAACCTAATTTAGCCCTGATTTTGGCCTAATTTGACAATTCCTGTGAAACCTGAGACTGTAGGTCTCTTCCTTACCTTTCTAGGGACAGCAAGATCACCAAAATCCGATATCTGTAGCTCTAGTTATGCTCTGCACTAGGCAACAAGGTCAGGATGAGTGAAAAATCCGAAAATTAACAATGTTTAGCAATTAAGCCCGATTAAGCCCAATAATGTAAAAGTAAAAATATTGATAGTAAAAGTTGTCTAATTTTCGTCTCTCTCTGGCTTATGTGGCTGTAAACTACTATTTATGCTTATTAATCCTTACCTAACCCTAGACCAAATTAAGGGCCTCTGAATAAGCTTTCCAACAAGGTATCATATGCCTTAATTGGGCTTAAGATGAGTAAGTTAGGCCCATTTTAGTGAAGGAACATAATGGACTACGCAATGATCCTGGCTAGAGAACTCGGGACCCAATTTAGCCTTGATTTTGGCCTAAGTTGACAATACTTGTGAAACATGAAATTGTAGGTCCCTTCTTTATCTTTAAAACAATGACTGTAAAAGTTGTCTAATTTTCGTCTCTCTCTGGCTTGTGTGGCTGTAAACTGGTATTTGTGCTTATTAATCCCTGACCTAACCCTAGACCAAAATAACGGCCTCTGAATAAGCTTTCCAACAAGGTATCATTTGCCTTAATTGGGTTTAAGATGAGTAAGTGAGGCCCATTTAAGTGAAGGAACATCATGGACTGCGCACTGATCTGCGCCAGAGAACTCGGGACCCAATTTTGCCTTGATTTTGGCCTAATTTGACAATTCTTGTGAAACCTAAGATTGTAGGTCTCTTCCTTATCTTTCTAGGGACAGCAAGATCACCAAAATCCGATATCTGTAGCTCTAGTTATGCTCTGTGCAAGACAACAAGGTCAGGATGAGTGAACAATCCGAAAATTTACAATGTTTAGCAATTAAGCCCAATTAAGCCCAATAATGTAAGAGCAAAAACAATGATTGTAAAAGTTGTCTAATTTTCGTCTCTCTCTAGCTTGTGCGGCTGAAACTACTATTTATGCTTATTAATCCGGACCTAACCCTAGACCAAATTAAGGACCTTTGAATAAGCTTTCCAACGAGGTATCATATGCCTTAATTGGGCTTAAGATGAGTTAGGCCCATTTAAGTGAAGGAACATCATGGATCGCGACTGATCCACGCCAGAGAACTCGGGACCCAATTTAACCTTGATTTTGGCCAAAGTTGACAATTCTTGTGAAACCTGAGATTGTAGGTCTCTTCCTTATCTTTCTCGGGACAACAAGATCACCAAAATCCGATATCTGTAGCTATAGTTATGCTCTGCGCAAGGCGACAAGGTCAGGATGAGTGAAAAATCTGAAAATTAACAATGTTTAGCAATTAAGCCCAATTATGCCCAATAATGTAAAAGCAAAAACATTGATTGTAAAAGTTATCTTATTTCCCTTTCTCACTGGCTTGTGCTGCTATGAACTGCTATTTATGCTTATTAATCCTGACGTAACCCTGGACCAAATCAAGGGCCTCTGAATAAGCTTTCCAACAAGATATCATATGCCCTAATTGGGCTAAAGATGAGTTAGTTAGGCCCATTTAAGTGAAGGAACATCATGGACTGTACACTGATCCGCGCCAGAGAACTCGGGACCCAATTTAGCCGTGATTTTGGCCTAATTTGACAATTCGTGTGAAACATGAGAGTGTAGGTCACTTCTTTATATTTAAAACAATGATTGTAAAAGTTGTCTAATTTTCGTCTCTCTCTGGCTCGTGTGGCTATAAACTACTATTTATGCTTATTAATCCTGACCTAAACCTAAACCAAAATAAGGGCCTCTGAATAAGCTTTCCAACAAGGTTTCATATGCCTTAATTGGGCTTAAGTTGAGTAAGTTAGGCCCATTTAAGTGAAGGAACATCATAGACTATGCACTGATCCGCGCCATAGAACTTGAAACCTAATTTAGCCCTGATTTTGGCCTAATTTGACAATTTCTGTGAAACCTGAGACTGTAGGTCTCTTCCTTACCTTTCTAGATACAGCAAGATCACCAAAATCCGATATCTGTAGCTCTAGTTATGCTCTGCACTAGGCAACAAGGTCAGGATGAGTGAAAAATCCGAAAATTAACAATGTTTAGCAATTAAGCCCGATTAAGCCCAATAATGTAAAAGTAAAAACATTGATAGTAAAAGTTGTCTAATTTTCGACTCTCTCTGGCTTATGTGGCTGTAAACTACTATTTATGCTTATTAATCCTTACCTAACCCTAGACCAAATTAAGGGCCTCTGAATAAGTTTTCCAACAAGGTATCATATGCCTTAATTGGGCTTAAGATGAGTGAGTTAGGCCCATTTTAGTGAAGGAACATAATGGACTACGCAATGATCCTGGCCAGAGAACTCGGGACCCAATTTAGCCTTGATTTTGGCCTAAGTTGACAATACTTGTGAAACATGAAATTGTAGGTCCCTTCTTTATCTTTAAAACAATGACTGTAAAAGTTGTCTAATTTTCGTCTCTCTCTGGCTTGTGTGGCTGTAAACTGGTATTTATGCTTATTAATCCTGACCTAACCCTAGACCAAAATAACGGCCTCTGAATAAGCTTTCCAACAAGGTATCATTTGCCTTAATTGGGTTTAAGATGAGTAAGTGAGGCCCATTTAAGTGAAGGAACATCATGGACTGCGCACTGATCTGCGCCAGAGAACTCGGGACCCAATTTTACCTTGATTTTGGCCTAATTTGACAATTCTTGTGACACCTAAGATTGTAGGTCTCTTCCTTATCTTTCTAGGGACAGCAAGATCACCAAAATCCGATATCTGTAGCTCTAGTTATGCTCTGTGCAAGACAACAAGGTCAGGATGAGTGAACAATCCGAAAATTTACAATGTTTAGCAATTAAGCCCAATAATGTAAGAGCAAAAACAATGATTGTAAAAGTTGTATAATTTTCGTCTCTCTCTAGCTTGTGCGGCTGAAACTACTATTTATGCTTATTAATCCGGACCTAACCCTAGACCAAATTAAGGACCTTTGAATAAGCTTTCCAACGAGGTATCATATGCCTTAATTGGGCTTAAGATGAGTTAGGCCCATTTAAGCGAAGGAACATCATGGACTGCGCACTGATCCACGCCGGAGAACTCGGGACCCAATTTAACCTTGATTTTGGCCAAAGTTGACAATTCTTGTGAAACCTGAGATTGTAGGTCTCTTCCTTATCTTTCTCGGGACAACAAGATCACTAAAATCCGATATCTGTAGCTCTAGTTATGCTCTGCGCAAGGCGACAAGGTCAGGATGAGTGAAAAATCTGAAAATTAACAATGTTTAGCAATTAAGCCCAAATATGCCCAATAATGTAAAAGCAAAAACATTGATTGTAAAAGTTTTCTAATTTCCCTCTCTCACTGGCTTGTGCGGCTGCGAACTGCTATTTATGCTTATTAATCCTGACGTAACCCTGGACCAAATGAAGGGCCTCTGAATAAGCTTTCCAATAATATATCATATGCCTTAATTGGGCTAAAGATGAGTAAGTTAGGCCCAATTAAGTGAAGGAACATCATGGACTGTACACTGATCCGCGCCAGAGAACTCGTGACCCAATTTAGCCTTTATTTTGGCCTAATTTGACAATTCTTGTGAAACATGAAATTGTAGGTCCCTTCTTTATCTTTAAAACAATGATTGTTAAAGTTGTCTAATTTTCGTCTCTCTCTGGCATGTGTGGCTGTAAACTGCTATTTATGCTTATTAATCCTGACCTAAACCAAAACCAATATAAGGGCCTCTGAATAAGCTTTCCAACAAGGTATCATAGACTGCGCACTGATCCGCGCCAGAGACCTCGGCTCCTAATTTAGCCTTGATTTTGGCCTAATTTGACAATTCTTGTGAAACCTGAGACTGTAGGTCTCTTCCTTACCTTTCAAGGGACAGCAAGATCACCAAAATCCGATATCTGTAGCTCTAGTTATGCTCTGCACTAAGCAACAAGGTCAGGATTAGTGAAAAATCCGAAAATTAACAATGTTTAGCAATTAAGCCCAATTAAGCCCAATAATGTAAAAGTAAAAACATTGATTGTAAAAGTTGTCTAATTTTCTTCTCTCTCTGGCTTGTGTGGCTGTAAAATGCTATTTATGCTTTTTAATCCTGACATAACCCTGGACCAAATTAAGGGCCTCTGAATAAGCATTCCAACAAGGTATCATATGCCTTAATTGGGCTTAAGATGAGTAAGTTATGCCCATTTAAGTGAAGGAACATCATGGACTGTTCACTGATCCGCGCCAGGGAACTCGGGACCCAATTTAGCCTTGATTTTGGCCTAATTTGACAATTCTTGTGGAACCTGAAATTGTAGGTCCCTTCTTTATATTTAAAACAATGATTGTAAAAGTTGTCTAATTTTCTTCTCTCTCTGGCTTGTGTAGCTGTAAACGGCTATTTATGCTTATTAATCCTGACCTAACCCTAGACCAAAATAAGGGCCTCTAAATATGCTTTCCAACAAGGTATCATATGCCTTAATTGGGCTTAAGATGAGTAAGTTAGTCCCATTTAATTTAAGGAACATCAAGGACTGCGCACTGATCCGCACCAGGGAACTCGGGACCCAATTTAGCCTTGATTTTGGCATATTTTGACAATTCTTGTGAAACGTGAAATTGTAGGTCTCTTCCTTATCTTTCTAGGGACAGCAAGATCACCAAAATCCGATATATGTAGCTCAAGTTATGCTCTAGTCAAGGCAACAAGGTCAGGATGAGTGAAAAATACGAAAATTAACAATGTTATGCAATTAAGCCTAATTAAGCCCAATAATGTAAAAGAAAAACAATGATTGTTAAAGTTGTTTAATTTTCGTCTCTCTCTGTCTTGTGCGGCTGTAAAATGCTATTTATGCTTATTAATCCTGACCTAACCCTAGACCAAATTAAGGGCCTCTATATAAGCTTTCCAACAAGGTATCATATACCTTAATTGGGCTTAAGATGAGTAAGTTAGGCCCATTTAAGTGAAGGAACATCATGGACAGCGTATTGCTCCGCACCAGAGAACTTGGGACCCAATTTAGCCTTGATTTTGGCCTAATTTGACAATTCTTGTGAAACCTGAAATTGTAGGTCTCTTCCTTATCTTTCTACGGAGAGCAAGATCACCAAAATCCGATATCTGTAGCTCTAGTTATGCTATGCGCAAGGCAACAAGGTCAGCATGCGTGAAAAATCCGAAAATTAACAATGTTTAGCAATCAAGCCCAATAATGTAAAAGAAAAACAATGATCGTAAAAGTTGTCAATTTCCGTCTCTCTCTGGCTTGTGCGGCTGCAAACTGCTATTCATGCTTATTAATCCTGACCTAACCCTAGACCAAATTAAGGGCCTCAGAATAAGCTTTCCAACAAGGTATCATATACCTTAATTGGGCTTAAGATGAGTAAGTTAGGCCCATTTAAGCGAAGGAACATCATGGACTCCACACTGATCCATGCCAGAGAACACGGGACCCAATTTAGCCTTGATTTTGGCCAAATTTGACAATTCTTGTGACGCCTGAAATTGTAGGTCTCTTCCTTATCTTTCTTGGGATAGCAACATCACCAAAATCCGATAGTTGTAGCTTTAGTTATGCTCTGTGCAAGGCAACAAGGTCAGGATGAGGGAAAAATCCAAAAATTAACAATTTTTAGCAATTAAGCCCAATAATGTAAAAGCAAAAACAATGATTGTAAAAGTTGTCTAATTTCCGTCTCTCTCTGGCTTGTGCGGCTGTAAACTCCTATTTTTTCTTATTAATCCTGACCTAACCCTAGGCCAAATTAAGGGCCTCTGATAAGCTTTCCAACAAGGTATCATATGCCTTAATTGGGCTTAAGATGGGTAAGTTAGGCCCATTTAAGTGAAGGAACATCATGGACTGCGCACTGATCCACGCAAGAGAACTCGGGACCCAATTTAGCCTTGATTTTGGCCTAATTTGACAATTCTTGTGAAACCTGAAATTATAGGTCTCGTCCTTATCTTTCTAGGGACAACAAGATCACCAAAATCCGATATTTGTAGTTCTAGTTATGCTCTGCGCAAGGCAACAAGGTCAAGATGAGTGAAAAATCCGAAAATTAACAATGTTTAGCAATTAAGCCCAATAATGTAAAAGCAAAAACAATGATTGTAAAAGTTGTCTAATTTTTGTCTCTCTCTGGCTTGTGCGGCTGTAAACGGCTATTTATGCTTATTAATCCTGATCTAACCCTAGACCAAATTAAAGGCCTCTGAATAAGCTTTCCAACACGGTATCATATGCCTTAATTGGGCTTAAGATGAGTAAGTTAGGTCCTTTAAGTGAAGGAACATCATGGACTGCGCACTGATCCGTTCCAGAGAACTCGGGACCCAATTTAACTTTGATTTTGGCCTAATTTGACAATTCTTGTGAAACCTGAAATTGTAGGTCTCTTCCTTATCTTTCTAGGGACAATAAGATCACCAAAATCCGATATCTGTATCTCTAGTGATGCTCTGCGCAAGGCAACACGGTCAGGATGAGTGAAAAATCCAAAAATTAACAATGTTTAGCAATTAAGTCCAATTAAGCCCAATAATGTAAAAGTAAAAACAATGATTGTAAAAGTTGTCTAATTTCCATCTCTCTCTGGATTGTGCGGCTGTAAACTGCTATTTATGCTTATTAATCCTGACCTATCCCTAGACCAAATTAAGGGCCTCTGAATAAGCTTTCCAACAAGGTATCATATGCCTTAATTGGACTTAAGATGAGTAAGTTAGGCCCATTTAAGTGAAGGAACATCATGGATCTGCAGACCGATCCGCGCCGAGAGAACTCATTGTTAAGTCTCTAAAATGTCGATGTGCATTTCCCTAAGTTTTGATGAGAACTAAACATTGGTTAATGATATAATTAACCTTCATATTAGTTGCTAACCTGTCTATCGAGTGTGCAGATTAAATAAGGGAACCATCCGTCCAACGCAAATGATAGAATCATCCGGCCCAACGCAAGTGATTGAAGCTCACGTGCAACACTGTAGTGATAGAAGCTCACGTCCAACAGTGTAGTGATAGAAGCTCACGTCCAACACAACTGATAGAAGCTCACGTCCAACACAAGTGATAGAAGCTCACGTCCAACACACAAGTGATTGAAACAAACGTCCAGTACTGTAGTGATTGTAGCGCTCGTCCAAAACCCAAGAGATAGAAACTTGCATCCACTAAAGTGACACAAGTGGTCGTCCACTAAAGTGATGAAAGCCAGTGTCTACTAAAGTGACAGAGGTGCTTGTCTACTAAAAGTAACAGAAGCGCTCGTCCAATGACGTGGCAAATGGAGCTCGTCCATTAAGGTATCAGAAGTGCTCGTCCAATGACGTGGCATATGGAGCTCGTCTACTAGGTTACGTTCAACCGATTAAAGGAGTATCCGCCCAATGACGTGGCATATGGAGCTCGTCTACTAAAGTAATGAGAGGCTCTCGTCCACTACAGTAACAGAAGTGCTCGTCCACTAAAGGTGACAGAAGCGCTCATCCACACTAGTCTTTGGACTTGCTAACTCCTCAATATGGAGCTCGTCTACTAGCCGCAATGAAAAATCTTAAATGGCTAGATAGACGCGATTATTTTCAAGATGGAAGCACTTATCTTATGAATGCGAATTCTATAAGGATTATCATAATCGTATTTCAAGAACCATAAAGAGACCTGAAGCCTTCTCTTCTACTCGGTTTCACGCTTATCAAGAAAAGTCAAAAGTTACTCTCTCAAGCAACATTGGACAATCAGAACCAAAGACCAGTTGAAGAATGCTTCCAACATGCTTTATTCCCTAGTACCTCTGGTCCTTACACGAAGAGGGAAGTGTACTCAACAAAGTACAAAAATCTCTCTGCACAACTCTGATATGGTTGTATCATGATGCATAAAGCCATGATCCTTCATGTTAGAGTACAACCAACGTTCCTATTGCATTAATGGCTGCACATAACGACTCTATTGCATTTAATGAAGTTCTGCTTGAAGCCAACATCTGAGGGAATGTCTCTAACGGATCCTAAATGCTTGAAGACTATAAATACAGAAGTCATTGAAGATGAAGAAGTAGAGAATACACATTGCATTAAAAATCCATTACTCTGAGAATTAATTTCTTCATTCTTTCATTCTGTATTCTTCAATCATTTGAAGTTATTACATGAGACTTTCCTAAGCTTTTTACATTTAAACCACTCTCTGAGTGTTAGTGAAAGTTTTGTCTGTCTAAGTTGTATTCATTACAAACCAAATCTCTCAAACAAACTTGAGTGAGCCTGAAGAGGCTAGGTGTGCAAACAATACTTGTCTTGAGCCTGAAGAGGCTAGGTGTGCAAAGAATACTTGTCTTTCAGCCTGAAGAGGCTAGGTGTGCAAACAATACTTGAGTCTGTAACCTGATCAGTTATAGTGGATAAATCTTGGTGCTTCCAAGGACTGGGCGTAGCTCTTTGCTTTGAAGAGTGAACCAGGATAAATAACCGTGTCAATCTCTCTTTCCTTATAACCTCTTTAATTGCTTTAGTTTTCTTACGTCTATCAAGTGGTGTGTTTGCAAAAGTCACCCGTCCATCCTGTATCCTTCTACTCATCCAAATCTAGCTTCTGTTTGCGAAAAGATTTCAACTTTACTTAAATTCTGACAAACACAATTCAACCCCCCTTCTCGTGTTTATAGTTGTCTATTTCACTAGGGACCCAATTTAGCCTTTATTTTGGCCTAATTGGACAATTCTTGTGAAACCTGAAATTGTAGGTCTCTTCCTTATCTTTCTAGGGATAGCAAGATCACCAAAATTCGATATCTGTAGCGCTAGTTATGCTCTGCGCAAGGCAACAAGGTCAGGATGAGTTAAAAATCCAAAAATTAACAATGTTTTGCAATTAAGCCCAATAATGTAAAAGCAAAAACAATGAGTGTAAAAGTTGTTTAATTTCCGTCTCTCTTTGGCTTGTGCGGCTGTAAACTGCTATTTATGCTTATTAATCCGGATCTAACCCAAGACCAAATTAAGGGCCTCTGAATAAGCTTTCCAACAAGGTATCATATGCCTTAATTGGGCTTAATATGAGTAAGTTAGGCCCATTTAAGTGAAGGAACATCATGGACTGTGCACTAATCCGCGCCAGAGAACTCGGAACCCAATTTAGCATTGATTTTGGCCTAATTTGACAATTCTTGTGAAACCTGAAATTGTAGGTCTCTTCCTTATTTTTCTAGGGACAGCAAGATCACCAAAATCCGATATCTGTAGCTCTAGTTATGCTCTGTGCAAGGCAACAAGGTCAGGATGAGTGAAAAATCCGAAAATTAACAATGTTTAGCAAATAAGCCCAATTAAGCCCAATAATGTAAAAGCAACAACAATGATTGTAAAAGTTGTCTAATTTCCGTCTCTCTCTGGCTTGTGCGGCTGTAAACTGCTATTGATGCTTATTAATCCGGATCTAACCCAAGACCAAATTAAGGGCCTCTGAATAAGCTTTCCAACAAGGTATCATATGCCTTAATTGGGCTTAATATGAGTAAGTTAGGTCCATTTAAGTGAAGGAACATCATGGACTGTGCACTAATCCGCGCCAGAGAACTCGGAACCCAATTTAGCATTGATTTTGGCCTAATTTGACAATTCTTGTGACACCTGAAATTGTAGGTCTCTTCCTTATCTTTCAAGGGACAGCAAGATCACCAAAATCCGATATCTGTAGCTCATGTTATGCTCTGCGCAAGGCAACAAGGTCAGGATGATTGAAAAATCCGAAAATTAACAATGTTTAGTAATTAAGCCCAATAATGTAAAAGAAAAAATAATGATTGTAAAAGTTATCTAATTTTCGTCTCTCTCTGGCTTGTGCCGCTGTAAAGTGCTATTTATGATTATTAATCCTGACCTAACCCTAGACCAAATTAAGGGCCTCTGAATAAGCTTTCAAACAAGGTATCATATGCCTTAATTGGGCTTAAGATGAGTAAGTTAGGCCCATTTAAGTGAAGGAACAACATGGACTGCGCACTGATCCACGCCAGAGAACTCGGGACCCAATTTAGCCTTGATTTTGGCCTAATTTGACAATTCTTGTGAAACCTGAAATTGTAGGTCTCTTCCTTATCTTTCAAGGGACAGCAAGATCACAGAAATCCCGATATCTGTAGCTCTAATTATGCTCTGCGCAAGGCAACAAGGTTAGGATGATTGGAAAATCCGAAAATTTACAATGTTTAGTAATTAAGCCCAATAATGTAAAAGAAAAAACAATGATTGTAAAAGTTATCTAATTTCCGTCTCTCTCTGGCTTGTGCCGCTGTAAACTGCTATTTATGTTTATTAATCCTTACCTAACCCAAGACCAAATTAAGGGCCTCTGAATAAGCTTTCCAACAAGGTATCATATGCCTTAATTGGGCTTAAGATGAGTAAGTTGGGCCCATTTAAGTGAAGGAACATCATGGCCTGCAGACTGATCCGCGCCAGAGAACTCGGGACCCAATTTAGCCTTGATTTTGGCATAATGTGACAATTCTCGTGAAACCTGAAATTGTAGGTCTCTTCCTTATCTTTCTAGGGACAGCAAGATCACCAAAATCCGATATCTGTAGCTCTAGTTATGCTATGCGAAAGGCAACAAAGTCAGGATGAGTGAAAAATCTGAAAATTAACAATGTTTAGCAATTAAGCCAAATAATGTAAAAGAAAAACAATGATTGTAAAAGTTGTCAAATTTTCGTCTCTCTCTGCCTTGTACGGCTGTAAACTGCTATTTATACTTATTAATCCTGACCTAATCCTAGACCAAATTTAGGGCCTCTGAATAAGCTTTCGAGCAAGGTATCATATGCCTTAATTGGGCTTAAGATGAGTAAGGTAGGCCCATTTAAATGAAGG
This sequence comes from Sophora flavescens, assembly GCA_030762895.1. Taxonomy (NCBI): domain Eukaryota; kingdom Viridiplantae; phylum Streptophyta; class Magnoliopsida; order Fabales; family Fabaceae; genus Sophora; species Sophora flavescens. Next base: position 31,157 of record JAUPTC010000286.1, read on the forward strand.
AGCACCATGGACTGCGCACTAATCCGTGCCGGAGAACTCGGGACCCAATTTAGCCTTGATTTTGGCCTAATTTGACAATTCTTTTGAACCTGAAATTGTAGGTCTCTTCCTTATCTTTCTAGGGACAGCAAGATCACCAAAATCCGATATCTGTAGCTCTAGTTATGCTCTGCGCAAGGGAACAAGGTCAGGATGAGTGAAAAATCCGAAAATTAACAATGTTTTGCATTTAAGCCCAATAATGTAAAAGCAAAAACAATGATTGTAAAAGTTGTCTAATTTCCGTCTCTCTCTGGCTTGTGCGGTTGTAAACAGCTATTTATGCTTATTAATCTTGAACTAACCCTAGACCAAATTAAGGGCCTCTGAATAAGCTTTCGAACAAGGTATCATATGCTTTAATTGGGCTTAAGATGAGTATGTTAGGCCCATTTAAGTGAAGGAACATCATGGACTGCGCACTGATCCGCGCCAGAGTATTCGGGACCCTATTTGGCCTTGATTTTGGCCTAATTTGAAAATTCTTGTGAAACCTGAAATTGTAGGTCTCTTCCTTATCTTTCTAGGGACAGCAAGATCCAAAAAATCCGATATCTGTAGCTCTAGTTATGCTCTGTGCAAGGCAACAAGGTCAGGATTATTGAAAAATCCGAAAATTAACAATGTTTAGTAATTAAGCCCAATAATGTAAAAGCAAAAACAATGATTGTAAAAGTTGTCTAATTTTCGTCTCTTTCTGGCTTGTGAGGCTATAAACTGTTATTTATGCTTATTAATCCTGACCTAACCCTAGACCAAATTAAGGGCCTCTGAATAAGCTTTCCAACAAGGTATCATATGCCTTATTTGGCTTAAGATGAGTAAGTTAGGCCCATTTAAGTGAAGGAACATCATGGACTGCGCTCTGATCCGCGCCAGAGAACTCGGGACCCAATTTAGCATTGATTTTCTCCTAATTTGACGATTCTTGTGACACCTGAAATTGTAGGTCTCTTCCTTATCTTTCTAGGGACAGCAAGATCACCAAAATCCGATATCTGTAGCTCTAGTTATGCTCTGTGCAAGGCAACAACGTCAGTATGAGTGAAAAATCCAAAAATTAACAATGTTTAGCAATTAAGCCCAATAATGTAAAAGCAAAAACAATGATTGTACAAGTTGTCTAATTTCCGTCTCTCTCTGGCTTGTGTGGCTGTAAACTCCTATTTATGCTTATTAATCCTGACCTAACCCTAGACCAAATTAAGGGCCTCTGAATAAGCTTTCGAACAAGGTATCATATGCCTTAATTGGGCTTAAGATGAGTAAGTTAGGCCCATTTAAGTGAAGGAACATCATGGACTGCGCACTGATCCGCGCCAGAAAACTCGGGACCCAATTTAGCCTTGATAGTGGCCTAATTTGACAATTCTTGTGAAACCTGAAATTGTAGGTCTCTTCCTTATCTTTCTAGGGACAGCAAGATCACCAAAACCGATATCTGTAGCTCAAGTTAAGCTCTGCGCAAGGCAACAAGGTCAGCATGAGTGAAAAATCCGAAAATTAATAATGTTTAGCAATTAAGCCCAATAATGTAAAAGCAAAAACAATGATTGTAAAAAATGTCTAATTTCTGCCTCTCTCTGGCTTGTGCCGTTGTAAACTGCTATTTATGATTATTAATCCGGACCTAACCCTAGACCAAATTAAGGGCCTCTGAATAAGCTTTCCAACAAGGTATCATATGCCTTAATTGGGCTTAAGATGAGTAAGTTAGGCCCATTTAAGTGAAGGAACATCATGGACTGCACATTGATCCGCGCCAGAGAACTCGGGACCCAATTTATCCTTGATTTTGGCCTAATTTGACAATTCTTGTGAAACCTAAAATTGTAGGTCTCTTCCTTATCTTCCTAGGGACAACAAGTTCACCAAAATTCCATATTTGTAGCTCTAGTTATGCTCTGCGCAAGGCAACAAGGTCAGGATGAGTGAAAAATCCGAAAATTAACATTGTTTAGCAATTAAGCCCAATTAAGCCCCATAATGTAAAAGCTAAAACAATGATTGTAAAAGTTGTCTAATTTCCGTCTCTCTCTGACTTGTACCGTTGTAAACTGCTATTTATGTTTACTAATCCTGACCTAACCTTAGACCAAATTAAGGGCCTCTGAATAAGCTCTCCAACAAGGTATCATATGCCTTAATTGGGCTTAAGATGTGTAAGTTAGGCCCATTGAAGTGAAGGAACATCATGGACGGCGCACTCATCGCGCCAGAGAACTCGAGACCCAATTCAGCCGTGATTTTGGCCTAATTTGACAATTCTATTGAAACCTGAAATTGTAGGTCACTTCCTTATCTTTCTTGGGACAACAAGATCAAAAAAATCCGATATCAGTAGCTCTAGTTATGCTCTGCGCAATGCAACAAGGTCAGGATGATTGAAAAATCAAAATTAACAATGTTTAGCAATTAAGCCCAATTAAACCCAATAATGTAAAAGCAAAAACAATGATTTAAAAAGTTGTCTAATTTCCGTCTCTCTTTGGCTTGTACGGCTGTAAACTGCTATTTATGCTTGTTAATCCTGACCTAACCCTAGACCAAATTAAGGGCCTCTGAGTAAGCTTTCCAACAAGGTATCATACGCCTTAATTGGGATTAAGATGAGTAAGTTAGGCCCATTTAAGAGAAGGAACATCATGGACTGCGCACTGATCTGCGCTAGAGAACTCGGGACCCAATTTAGCCTTGATTTTGGCCGAATTTGACAACTCTTCTGAAACCTGAAATTGTAGGTCTCTTCCTTATCTTTCTAGGGACAGCAAGATCACCAAAATCCGATATCTGTAGCTCTAGTTATGCTCTGTACAAGGCAACAAGGTCAGGATGAGTGAAATATCCAAAAATTAACAATGATTAGCAATTAAGCCCAATAATGTAAACGTAAAAACAATGATTGTAAAAGTGTCTAATTTCCGTCTCTCTCTGGCTTGTGCGGCTGTAAACCTCTTCTTATGCTTATTAATCCTGACCTAACCCTAGACCAAATTAAGGGCATCTGAATAAGCTTTCCAACAAGGTATCATAAGCCTTAATTTGGCTTAATATGTGTAAGTTAGGCCCATTTAAGTGAAGGAACATCATGGACTGCGCACTGACCCGTGCCAGAGAACTCGGGACCAAATTTAGCCTTGATTTTGTCCTAGTTTGACCATTCTTCTGAAACCTGAAATTGTAGGTCTCTTCCTTATCTTTTTAGGGACAGCAAGATCACCAAAATCCGATATCTGCAGCTCCAGTTATGCTCTGCGCAAGGCATCAAGGTCAGGATGAGTGAAAAATCCGAAAATTAACAATTTTTAGCAATTAAGCCCAATAATGTAAAAGCAAAAACAATGATTGTAAAAGTTGTGAAATTTTCGTCTCTCTCTAGCTTGTGCGGCTGTAAACTGCTATTTATGATTATTAATCCTGACCTAACCCAAGACCAAATTAAGGGCCTCTGAATAACCTTTCCAACAAGATATCATATGCCTTAATTGGGCTTAAGATGAGTAAGTTAGGGCCATTTAAGTGAAGGAACATCATGGACTGCACAATGATCCGCGCCAGAGAACTCGGGACCCAATTTAGCCTTGATTTTGGCCGAATTTGATAATTCTTATGAAACCTGAAATTGTAGGTCTATTCCTTATCTTTCTAGGGACAGCAAGATCACCAAAATCCGATATATCGTAGCTCTAGTTATGCTCTGCGCAAGGCAACAAGGTCAAGATGAGTCAAAAATCTGAAAATTAACAATATTTAGCAATTAAGCCCAATTAAGCCCAATAATGTAAACGTAAACACAATGATTGTAAAAGTTGTCTAATTTCCATCTCTCTCTCTGTTTTGTGCGGCTGTAAACTGCTATTTATGCTTATTAATCCTGACCTAACCCTAGACCAAATTAAGGGCCTCTGAATAAGCATTCCAACAAGGTATCATATGCCTTAATTGGGGTTAAGATGAGTAAGTTAGGCCCATTTAAGTGAAGGAACATCATGGACTGCACACTGATCCGCGCTAGAGAACTCGGGACCCAATTTAGACTTGATTTTGGCCGAATTTGACAATTCTCCTGAAACCTGAAGTTGTAGGTCTCTTCCTTATCTTTCTAGGGACAGCAAGATCACCAAAATCCGATATCTGTAGCTATAGTTATGCTCTGGAAAAGCAACCAGGTCAGGATGAGTGAAAAATCCGAAAATTTACAATGTTTAGTAATTAAGCCCAATTAAGGCCAATAATGTAAAACCAAAAATAATGATTGTAAAAGTTGTCTTATTTCTGTCTCTCTCTGGTTTGTGCGGCTGTAAACTGTTATTTATGCTTATTAATCCTGACCTAACCCTAGACCAAATTAAGGGCCTCTGAGTAAGCTTTCCAACAAGGTATCATACGCCTTAATTGGGATTAAGATGAGTAAGTTAGGCCCATTTAAGAGAAGGAACATCATGGACTGCGCACTGATCTGCGCTAGAGAACTCGGGACCCAATTTAGCCTTGATTTTGGCCGAATTTGACAACTCTTATGAAACCTGAAATTGTAGGTCTCTTCCTTATCTTTCTAGGGACAGCAAGATCACCAAAATCCGATATCTGTAGCTCTAGTTATGCTCTGCACAAGGCAACAAGGTCAGGATGAGTGAAATATCCAAAAATTAACAATGATTAGCAATTAAGCCCAATAATGTAAACGTAAAAACAATGATTGTAAAAGTGTCTAATTTCCGTCTCTCTCTGGCTTGTGCGGCTGTAAACCTCTTCTTATGCTTATTAATCCTGACCTAACCCTAGCCCAAATTAAGGGCCTCTGAATAAGCTTTCCAACAAGGAATCATATGCCTTAATTGGGCTTAAGAAGAGTAAGTTAGGCCCATATAAGTGAAAGAACATCATGGACTGCGCACTGATCCGCGCCAGAGAACTCGGGACCCAATTTAGCCTTGATTTCGACCTAATTTGAGAATTCTTGTGAAACCTGAAATTGTAGGGCTCTTCCTTATCTTTCTAGGGACAGCAAGATCACCAAAATCCGATATCTGTAGCTCCAGTTATGCTCTGCGTAAGGCAACAAGGTTAGGAGAAGTGAAAAATACAAAAATTAACAATATTTTGCAATTAAGCCCAATAATGTAAAAGCAAAAACAATGATTGTAAAAGTTGTCTAATTTCCGTCTCTCTCTGGCTTGTGCTTATATAAACTGCTATTTATGCTTATTAATCCAGTCCTAACCCTAGACCAAATTATGGGCCTCTGAATAAGCTTTCCAACAAGGTATCATATGCCTTAATTGGGCTTAAGATGAGTAAGTTAGGCCCATTTAAGTGAAGGAACATCATGGACTGCGCACTGATCCGCGCCAGAAAACTCGGGACCAAATTTAGCCTTGATTTTGGCCTAATTTGACAATTCTTGTGAAAACTGAAATTGTTGGTCTCTTCCTTATCTTTATAGGGACAGCAAGATCACCAAAATCCGATATCTGTAGCTCCAGTTATGCTCTGCGCAAGGCAACAAGGTCAGGATGACTGAAAAATCCGAAAATTAACAATATTTAGCAATTAAGCCCAATAATGTAAAAGCTAAAACAATGATTGTAAAAGTTGTGTTATTTCCGTCTCTCTCTGGATTGTGCGGCTGTAAACTGCTATTTATGCTTATTAATCCTGACCTAACCCTAGACCAAATTAAGGGCATCTGAATAAGCTTTCCAACAAGGTATCATAAGCCTTAATTTGGCTTAATATGTGTAAGTTAGGCCCATTTAAGTGAAGGAACATCATGGACTGCGCATGACTGACCCGTGCCAGAGAACTCGGGACCAAATTTAGCCTTGATTTTGTCCTAGTTTGACCATTCTTCTGAAACCTGAAATTGTAGGTCTCTTCCTTATCTTTTTAGGGACAGCAAGATCACCAAAATCCGATATCTGCAGCTCCAGTTATGCTCTGCGCAAGGCATCAAGGTCAGGATGAGTGAAAAATCCGAAAATTAACAATTTTTAGCAATTAAGCCCAATAATGTAAAAGCAAAAACAATGATTGTAAAAGTTGTGAAATTTTCGTCTCTCTCTAGCTTGTGCGGCTGTAAACTGCTATTTATGATTATTAATCCTGACCTAACCCAAGACCAAATTAAGGGCCTCTGAATAACCTTTCCAACAAGATATCATATGCCTTAATTGGGCTTAAGATGAGTAAGTTAGGGCCATTTAAGTGAAGGAACATCATGGACTGCACAATGATCCGCGCCAGAGAACTCGGGACCCAATTTAGCCTTGATTTTGGCCGAATTTGATAATTCTTATGAAACCTGAAATTGTAGGTCTATTCCTTATCTTTCTAGGGACAGCAAGATCACCAAAATCCGATATCTGTAGCTCTAGTTATGCTATGCGCAAGGCAACAAGGTCAAGATGAGTCAAAAATCTGAAAATTAACAATATTTAGCAATTAAGCCCAATTAAGCCCAATAATGTAAACGTAAACACAATGACTGTAAAAGTTGTCTAATTTCCATCTCTCTCTGTTTTGTGCGGCTGTAAACTGCTATTTATGCTTATTAATCCTGACCTAACCCTAGACCAAATTAAGGGCCTCTGAATAAGCATTCCAACAAGGTATCATATGCCTTAATTGGGGTTAAGATGAGTAAGTTAGGCCCATTTAAGTGAAGGAACATCATGGACTGCACACTGATCCGCGCTAGAGAACTCGGGACCCAATTTAGACTTGATTTTGGCCGAATTTGACAATTCTCCTGAAACCTGAAGTTGTAGGTCTCTTCCTTATCTTTCTAGGGACAGCAAGATCACCAAAATCCGATATCTGTAGCTATAGTTATGCTCTGGAAAAGCAACCAGGTCAGGATGAGTGAAAAATCCGAAAATTTACAATGTTTAGTAATTAAGCCCAATTAAGGCCAATAATGTAAAACCAAAAATAATGATTGTAAAAGTTGTCTTATTTCTGTCTCTCTCTGGTTTGTGCGGCTGTAAACTGCTATTTATGCTTATTAATCCTGACCTAACCCTAGACCAAATTAAGGGCCTCTGAGTAAGCTTTCCAACAAGGTATCATACGCCTTAATTGGGATTAAGATGAGTAAGTTAGGCCCATTTAAGAGAAGGAACATCATGGACTGCGCACTGATCTGCGCTAGAGAACTCGGGACCCAATTTAGCCTTGATTTTGGCCGAATTTGACAACTCTTATGAAACCTGAAATTGTAGGTCTCTTCCTTATCTTTCTAGGGACAGCAAGATCACCAAAATCCGATATCTGTAGCTCTAGTTATGCTCTGCACAAGGCAACAAGGTCAGGATGAGTGAAATATCCAAAAATTAACAATGATTAGCAATTAAGCCCAATAATGTAAACGTAAAAACAATGATTGTAAAAGTGTCTAATTTCCGTCTCTCTCTGGCTTGTGCGGCTGTAAACCTCTTCTTATGCTTATTAATCCTGACCTAACCCTAGCCCAAATTAAGGGCCTCTGAATAAGCTTTCCAACAAGGAATCATATGCCTTAATTGGGCTTAAGAAGAGTAAGTTAGGCCCATATAAGTGAAAGAACATCATGGACTGCATGACTGATCCGCGCCAGAGAACTCGGGACCCAATTTAGCCTTGATTTCGACCTAATTTGAGAATTCTTGTGAAACCTGAAATTGTAGGGCTCTTCCTTATCTTTCTAGGGACAGCAAGATCACCAAAATCCGATATCTGTAGCTCCAGTTATGCTCTGCGTAAGGCAACAAGGTTAGGAGAAGTGAAAAATACAAAAATTAACAATATTTAGCAATTAAGCCCAATAATGTAAAAGCAAAAACAATGATTGTAAAAGTTGTCTAATTTCCGTCTCTCTCTGGCTTGTGCTTATATAAACTGCTATTTATGCTTATTAATCCAGTCCTAACCCTAGACCAAATTATGGGCCTCTGAATAAGCTTTCCAACAAGGTATCATATGCCTTAATTGGGCTTAAGATGAGTAAGTTAGGCCCATTTAAGTGAAGGAACATCATGGACTGCGCACTGATCCGCGCCAGAAAACTCGGGACCAAATTTAGCCTTGATTTTGGCCTAATTTGACAATTCTTGTGAAAACTGAAATTGTTGGTCTCTTCCTTATCTTTATAGGGACAGCAAGATCACCAAAATCCGATATCTGTAGCTCCAGTTATGCTCTGCGCAAGGCAACAAGGTCAGGATGACTGAAAAATCCGAAAATTAACAATATTTAGCAATTAAGCCCAATAATGTAAAAGCTAAAACAATGATTGTAAAAGTTGTGTTATTTCCGTCTCTCTCTGGATTGTGCGGCTGTAAACTGCTATTTATGCTTATTAATCCTGACCTAACCCTAGACCAAATTAAGGGCATCTGAATAAGCTTTCCAACAAGGTATCATAAGCCTTAATTTGGCTTAATTTGTGTAAGTTAGGCCCATTTAAGTGAAGGAACATCATGGACTGCGCACTGACCCGTGCCAGAGAACTCGGGACCAAATTTAGCCTTGATTTTGTCCTAGTTTGACCATTCTTCTGAAACCTGAAATTGTAGGTCTCTTCCTTATCTTTTTAGGGACAGCAAGATCACCAAAATCCGATATCTGCAGCTCCAGTTATGCTCTGCGCAAGGCATCAAGGTCAGGATGAGTGAAAAATCCGAAAATTAACAATTTTTAGCAATTAAGCCCAATAATGTAAAAGCAAAAACAATGATTGTAAAAGTTGTGAAATTTTCGTCTCTCTCTAGCTTGTGCGGCTGTAAACTGCTATTTATGATTATTAATCCTGACCTAACCCAAGACCAAATTAAGGGCCTCTGAATAACCTTTCCAACAAGATATCATATGCCTTAATTGGGCTTAAGATGAGTAAGTTAGGGCCATTTAAGTGAAGGAACATCATGGACTGCACAATGATCCGCGCCAGAGAACTCGGGACCCAATTTAGCCTTGATTTTGGCCGAATTTGATAATTCTTATGAAACCTGAAATTGTAGGTCTATTCCTTATCTTTCTAGGGACAGCAAGATCACCAAAATCCGATATCTGTAGCTCTAGTTATGCTATGCGCAAGGCAACAAGGTCAAGATTAGTCAAAAATCTGAAAATTAACAATATTTAGCAATTAAGCCCAATTAAGCCCAATAATGTAAACGTAAACACAATGACTGTAAAAGTTGTCTAATTTCCATCTCTCTCTGTTTTGTGCGGCTGTAAACTGCTATTTATGCTTATTAATCCTGACCTAACCCTAGACCAAATTAAGGGCCTCTGAATAAGCATTCCAACAAGGTATCATATGCCTTAATTGGGGTTAAGATGAGTAAGTTAGGCCCATTTAAGTGAAGGAACATCATGGACTGCACACTGATCCGCGCTAGAGAACTCGGGACCCAATTTAGACTTGATTTTGGCCGAATTTGACAATTCTCCTGAAACCTGAAGTTGTAGGTCTCTTCCTTATCTTTCTAGGGGGACAAAGATCACCAAAATCCGATATCTGTAGCTATAGTTATGCTCTGGAAAAGCAACCAGGTCAGGATGAGTGAAAAATCCGAAAATTTACAATGTTTAGTAATTAAGCCCAATTAAGGCCAATAATGTAAAACCAAAAATAATGATTGTAAAAGTTGTCTTATTTCTGTCTCTCTCTGGTTTGTGCGGCTGTAAAATGCTATTTATGCTTATTAATCCTGACCTAACCCTAGACCAAATTAAGGGCCTCTGAGTAAGCTTTCCAACAAGGTATCATACGCCTTAATTGGGATTAAGATGAGTAAGTTAGGCCCATTTAAGAGAAGGAACATCATGGACTGCGCACTGATCTGCGCTAGAGAACTCGGGACCCAATTTAGCCTTGATTTTGGCCGAATTTGACAACTCTTATGAAACCTGAAATTGTAGGTCTCTTCCTTATCTTTCTAGGGACAGCAAGATCACCAAAATCCGATATCTGTAGCTCTAGTTATGCTCTCGCACAAGGCAACAAGGTCAGGATGAGTGAAATATCCAAAAATTAACAATGATTAGCAATTAAGCCCAATAATGTAAACGTAAAAACAATGATTGTAAAAGTGTCTAATTTCCGTCTCTCTCTGGCTTGTGCGGCTGTAAACCTCTTCTTATGCTTATTAATCCTGACCTAACCCTAGCCCAAATTAAGGGCCTCTGAATAAGCTTTCCAACAAGGTATCATATGCCTTAATTGGGCTTAAGAAGAGTAAGTTAGGCCCATATAAGTGAAAGAACATCATGGACTGCGCACTGATCCGCGCCAGAGAACTCGGGACCCAATTTAGCCTTGATTTCGACCTAATTTGAGAATTCTTGTGAAACCTGAAATTGTAGGGCTCTTCCTTATCTTTCTAGGGACAGCAAGATCACCAAAATCCGATATCTGTAGCTCCAGTTATGCTCTGCGTAAGGCAACAAGGTTAGGAGAAGTGAAAAATACAAAAATTAACAATATTTAGCAATTAAGCCCAATAATGTAAAAGCAAAAACAATGATTGTAAAAGTTGTCTAATTTCCGTCTCTCTCTGGCTTGTGCTTCTGTAAACTGCTATTTATGCTTATTAAGCCTGACCTAACCTTAGACCAAATTAAGGGTCTCTGAATAAGCTTTCCAACAAGGTATCATATGCCTTAATTGGGCTTAAAATGAGTAAGTTAGGCCCATTTAAGTGAAGGAACATCATGGACTGCGCACTGATCCGCGCCAGAAAACTCGGGACCAAATTTAGCCTTGATTTTGGCCTAATTTGACAATTCTTGTGAAAACTGAAATTGTTGGTCTCTTCCTTATCTTTATAGGGACAGCAAGATCACCAAAATCCGATATCTGTAGCTCCAGTTATGCTCTGCGCAAGGCAACAAGGTCAGGATGACTTAAAAATCCGAAAATTAACAATATTTAGCAATTAAGCCCAATAATGTAAAAGCTAAAACAATGATTGTAAAAGTTGTGTTATTTCCGTCTCTCTCTGGATTGTGCGGCTGTAAACTGCTATTTATGCTTATTAATCCTGACCTAACCCTAGACCAAATTAAGGGCATCTGAATAAGCTTTCCAACAAGGTATCATAAGCCTTAATTTGGCTTAATATGTGTAAGTTAGGCCCATTTAAGTGAAGGAACATCATGGGATGCGCATGACCCGTGCCGGAGAACTCGGGACCAAATTTAGCCTTGATTTTGTCCTAGTTTGACCATTCTTCTCAAAACCTGAAATTGTAGGTCTCTTCCTTATCTTTTTAGGGACAGCAAGATCACCAAAATCCGATATCTCTGTGAGCTCCAGATTATGCTCTGCGCAAGGCATCAAGGTCAGGATGAGTGAAAAATCCGAAAATTAACAATTTTTAGCAATTAAGCCCAATAATGTAAAAGCAAAAACAATGATTGTAAAAGTTGTGAAATTTTCGTCTCTCTCTAGCTTGTGCGGCTGTAAACTGCTATTTATGATTATTAATCCTGACCTAACCCAAGACCAAATTAAGGGCCTCTGAATAACCTTTCCAACAAGATATCATATGCCTTAATTGGGCTTAAGATGAGTAAGTTAGGGCCATTTAAGTGAAGGAACATCATGGACTGCACAATGATCCGCGCCAGAGAACTCGGGACCCAATTTAGCCTTGATTTTGGCCGAATTTGATAATTCTTATGAAACCTGAAATTGTAGGTCTATTCCTTATCTTTCTAGGGACAGCAAGATCACCAAAATCCGATATCTGTAGCTCTAGTTATGCTCTGCGCAAGGCAACAAGGTCAAGATGAGTCAAAAATCTGAAAATTAACAATATTTAGCAATTAAGCCCAATTAAGCCCAATAATGTAAACGTAAACACAATGACTGTAAAAGTTGTCTAATTTCCATCTCTCTCTGTTTTGTGCGGCTGTAAACTGCTATTTATGCTTATTAATCCTGACCTAACCCTAGACCAAATTAAGGGCCTCTGAATAAGCATTCCAACAAGGTATCATATGCCTTAATTGGGGTTAAGATGAGTAAGTTAGGCCCATTTAAGTGAAGGAACATCATGGACTGCACACTGATCCGCGCTAGAGAACTCGGGACCCAATTTAGACTTGATTTTGGCCGAATTTGACAATTCTCCTGAAACCTGAAGTTGTAGGTCTCTTCCTTATCTTTCTAGGGACAGCAAGATCACCAAAATCCGATATCTGTAGCTATAGTTATGCTCTGGAAAAGCAACCAGGTCAGGATGAGTGAAAAATCCGAAAATTTACAATGTTTAGTAATTAAGCCCAATTAAGCCCAATAATGTAAAACCAAAAACAATGATTGTAAAAGTTGTCTTATTTCTGTCTCTCTCTGGTTTGTGCGGCTGTAAACTGCTATTTATGCTTATTAATCCTGACCTAACCCTAGACCAAATTAAGGGCCTCTGAGTAAGCTTTCCAACAAGGTATCATACGCCTTAATTGGGATTAAGATGAGTAAGTTAGGCCCATTTAAGAGAAGGAACATCATGGACTGCGCACTGATCCGCGCCAGAGAACTCGGGACCCAATTTAGACTTGATATTGGCCGAATTTGACAATTCTTATGAAACCTGAAGTTGTAGGTCTCTTCCATATCTTTCTAGGGACAGCAAGATCACCAAAATCCGATATCTGTAACTATAGTTATGCTCTGGAAAAGCAACAAGGTCAGGATGAGTGAAAAATCCGAAAATTAACAATGTTTAGCAGTTAAGCCCAATAATGTAAAAGAAAAAATAATGATTGTAAAGGTTGTGTAATTTTCGTCTCTCTCTGGCTTGTGCGGCTGTAAACTGCTATTTATGCTTATTAAGGCTGACCTAACCCTAGACCAAATTAAGAACCTCTGAATAAGCTTTCCAACAAGGTATCATATGCCTTAATTGGGGTTAAGATGAGTAAGTTAGGCCCTTTTAAGTGAAGGAACATCATGGAATGTGCACTGATCCGTGCCAGAGAACTCGAGACCTAATTTAGCCTTGATTTTGGCCTAATTTGACAATTCTTGGTAAACCTGAAATTGTAGGTCTCTTCCTTATCTTTCTAGGGACAGTAAGATCACCAAAATCCGATATCTGTAGCTCTAGTTATGCTCTGTGTAGGACAACAAGGTCAGGAGAAGTGAAAAATCCGAAAATTAACAATATTTAGCAATTAAGCCTAATAATGTAAAAGCAAAAACAATGATTGTAAAACTTGTCTAATTTCCGTCTCTCTCTGGCTTGTGCGGCTGTAAACTGCTGTTTATGCTTATTAATCCTGACCTAACCCTAGACCAAATTAAGGGCCACTGAATAAGCTTTCCAACAAGGTATCATTTGACTTAATTGGGATTAAGATGAGTAAGTTAGGCCCATTTAAGTGAAAGAACATCATGGACAGCGCACTGATCTGAGCCAGAGAACTTGGGACCCAATTTAGTCTTGATTTTGGCCTAATTTGACAATTCTTGTGAAACCAGAAATTGTAGGTCTCTTCCTTATCTTTCTAGGGACAACAAGATCACCAAAATCCGATATCTGTAGCTCTAGTTATGCCCTCCGCAAGCCAACAAAGGCAGGATGAGTGAAAAATTCGAAAATTAAAAATGTTTAACAATTAAGCCCAATAATGTAAAAGCAAAAACAATGATTGTAAAAGTTGTCTAATTTTCGTCTCTCTCTGGCTTGTGCGGCTGTAAACTGCTATTTATGCTTATTAATCCTGACCTAACCCTAGACCAAATTAAGGGCCTCTGAATAAGCATTCCAACAAGGTATCATATGGCTTAATTGGGGTTAAGATGAGTAAGTTAGGCCCATTTAAGTGAAGGAACATCATGGACTGCACACTGATCCGCGCTAGAGGACTCGGGACCCAATTTAGACTTGATTTTGGACGAATTTGACAATTCTCATGACACCTGAAGTTGTAGGTCTCTTCCTTATCTTTCTAGGGACAGCAAGATCACCAAAATCCGATATCTGTAGCTATAGTTATGCTCTGGAAAAGCAACCAGGTCAGGATGAGTGAAAAATCCGAAAATTTACAATGTTTAGTAATTAAGCCCAATTAAGCCCAATAATGTAAAACCAAAAACAATGATTGTAAAAGTTGTCTTATTTCTGTCTCTCTCTGGTTTGTGCGGCTGTAAACTGCTATTTATGCTTATTAATCCTGACCTAATCCTAGACCAAATTAAGGGCCTCTGAATAAGCTTTCCAACAAGGTATCATATGCCATAATTGGGCTTAAGATGAGTAAGTTAGGCCCATTTAAGTGAAGGAACATCATGGACAGCGCACTGATCCGCGCCAGAGAACTCGGGACCCAATTTAGACTTGATATTGGCCGAATTTGACAATTCTTATGAAACCTGAAGTTGTAGGTCTCTTCCTTATCTTTCTAGGGACAGCAAGATCACCAAAATCCGATATCTGTAACTATAGTTATGCTCTGGAAAAGCAACAAGGTCAGGATGAGTGAAAAATCCGAAAATTAACAATGTTTAGCAGTTAAGCCCAATAATGTAAAAGAAAAAATAATGATTGTAAAAGTTGTGTAATTTCCGTCTCTCTCTGGCTTGTGCGGCTGTAAACTGCTATTTATGCTTATTAAGGCTGACCTAACCCTAGACCAAATTAAGAACCTCTGAATAAGCTTTCCAACAAGGTATCATATGCCTTAATTGGGGTTAAGATGAGTAAGTTAGGCCCTTTTAAGTGAAGGAACATCATGGACTGTGCACTGATCCGTGCCAGAGAACTCGAGACCTAATTTAGCCTTGATTTTGGCCTAATTTGACAATTCTTGGTAAACCTGAAATTGTAGGTCTCTTCCTTATCTTTCTAGGGACAGCAAGATTACCAAAATCCGATATCTGTAGCTCTAGTTATGCTCTGCGTAGGACAACAAGGTCTGGAGAAGTGAAAAATCCGAAAATTAACAATATTTAGCAATTAAGCCCAATAATGTAAAAGCAAAAACAATGATTGTAAAACTTGTCTAATTTCCGTCTCTCTCTCTGGCTTGTGCGGCTGTAAACTGCTGTTTATGCTTATTAATCCTGACCTAACCCTAGACCAAATTAAGGGCCTTGAATAAGCTTTCCAACAAGGTATCATTTGACTTAATTGGGATTAAGATGAGTTAGTTAGGCCCATTTAAGTGAAAGAACATCATGGACAGCGCACTGATCTGAGCCAGAGAACTTGGGACCCAATTTAGCCTTGATTTTGGCCTAATTTGACAATTCTTGTGAAACCAGAAATTGTAGGTCTCTTCCTTTTCTTTCTAGGGACAACAAGATCACCAAAATCCGATATCTGTAGCTCTAGTTATGCCCTGCGCAAGGCAACAAGGACAGGATGAGTGAAAAATACGAAAATTAAAAATGTTTAACAATTAAGCCCAATAATGTAAAAGCAAAAACAATGATTGTAAAAGTTGTCTCATTTTCATCTCTCTCTGGCTTGTGCGGCTGTAAACTGCTATTTATGCTTATTAATCCTGACCTAACCCTAGACCAAATTAAGGGCCTCTGAATAAGCATTCCAACAAGGTATCATATGCATTAATCGGGGTTAAGATAAGTAAGATAGGCCCATTTAAGTGAAGGAACATCATGGACTGCGCACTGATCCGCGCCAGAGAACTCGGTGACCCAATTTAGACTTGATTTTGGCCGCATTTGACAATTCTCATGAAACCTGAAGTTGTAGGTCTCTTCCTTATCTTTCTAGGGACAGCAAGATCACCAAAATCCGATATCTGTAACTATAGTTATGCTCTGGAAAAGTAACAAGGTCAGGATGAGTGAAAAATCCGAAAATTTACAATGTTTAGTAATTAAGACCAATAATGTAAAAGCAAAAACAATGATTGTAAAAGTTGTCTTATTTCCATCTCTCACTGGCTTGTGAGGCTCTAAACTGCTATTTATGCTTATTAATCCTGACCTAACCCTTGACCAAACTAAGGGCCTCCGAATAAGCTTTCCAACAAGGTATCATATGCCATAATTGGGCTTAATACGAGTAAGTTAGGCCCATTTAAGTGAAGGAACATCATGGACTACGCACTGATCTGCGCCAGAGAACTCGGGACCCAATTTAGACTTGATTTTGGCAGAAGTTGACAATTCTTATGAAACCTGAAATTGTAGGTCTCTTCCTTATCTTTCTAGGGATAGCAAGATCACCCATATCCGATATTTGTAGCTCTAGTTATGCTCTGCGCAAGGAAACATGGTCAGGATGAGTGAAAAATCCGAAAATTAACAATGTTTAGCATTTAATCCCCATAATGTAAAAGCAAAAACAATGATTGTAAAAGTTGTCTAATTTCCGTCTCTCTCTGGCTTGTGCAGCTGTAAACTGCTATTTATGCTTATTAATCCTGACCTAACCCTTGATCAAATTAAGGGACTCTGAATAAGCTTTCCAACAAGGTATCATATGTCTTAATTGGGCTTAAGATGAGTAAGTTAGGCCCATTTCAGTGAAGGAACATCTTGGACTGCGTACTGATCCGCGCCAGAGAACTCGGGACCCAATTTAGCCATGATTTTGGCCTAATTTGACAATTCTTGTGAAACCTGAAATTGTATGTCTCTTCCTTATCTTTCTAGGGACAGCAAGATCTCCAAAATCCGATCTCTGTAGCTCCAGTTATGCTCTGCGCAAGGCAACAAGGTCATGATGAGTGAAAAATCCGAAAATTAACAATGTTTAGCAATTAAGCCCAATAATGTAAAAGCAAAAATAATGATTGTAAAAGTTGTATAATTTCCGTCTCTCTCTGGATTGTACGGCTGTAAACTGCTATTTATGCTTATTAATCCCGACCTAACCCTAGACCAAATTAAGGGCCTCTGAATAAGCATTCCAACAAGGTATCATATGCCTTAATTGGGGTTAAGATGAGTAAGTTAGGCCATTTTAAGTGAAGGAACATCATGGACTGCGCACTGATCCGCGCCAGAGAACTCGAGACCTAATTTAGCCTTGATTTTGGCCTAATTTGACAATTCTTGGTACACCTGAAATTGTAGGTCTCTTCCTTATCTTTCTAGGGACAGCAAGATCACCAAAATCCGATATCTGTAGCTCTAGTTATGCTCTGCGTAAGGCAACAAGGTCAGGAGAAGTGAAAAATCCGAAAATTAACAATATTTAGCAATTAAGCCCAATAATGTAAAAGCAAAAATAATGATTGTAAAAGTTGTGTAATTTTCGTCTCTCTCTCTGGCTTGTGCGGCTGTAAACTATTTTTTATGCTTATTAAGCCTGACCTAACCCTAGACCAAATTAAGGGTCTCTGAATAAGCTTTCCAACAAGGTATCATATGCCTTAATTGGGCTTAAGATGAGTAAGTTAGGCCCATTTAAGTGAAGGAACATCATGGACTGCGCACTGATCCGCGCCAGAGAACTCGGGACCCAATTTTGCCTTGATTTTGGCCTAATTTGACAATTCTTGTGAAACCTGAAATTGTAGGTCTCTTCCTTATCTTTCTAGGGACAGCAAGATCACCAAAATCCGATATTTGTAGCTCTTGTTATGCTCTGTGCAAGGCAACATGGTCAGGATGAGTTGAAAATCTGAAAATTAACAATATTTAGCAAATAAGCCCAATAATGTAAAAGAAAAAACAATGATTGTAAAAGTTGTCTAATTTTCGTCTCTCTCTGGCTTGTGCGGTTGTAAACTGCTATTTATGCTTATTAAGCCTGACCTAACCTTAGACCAAATTAAGGGCCTCTGAATAAGCTTTGCAACAAGGTATCATATGCCTTAATTGGGCTTAAGATGAGTAAGTTAGGCCCATTTAAGTGAAGGAACATCACTGACTGCGCACTGATCCGTTCCAGAGAACTCGGGACCCAATTTAGCCTTGATTTTGGCCTAATTTGACAATTCTTGTGAAACCTGAAATTGTAGGTCTCTTCCTCATCTTTCCAGGGACAGCAAGATCACCAAAATCAGATATCTGTAGATCTAGTTATGCTCTGCGCAAGACAACAAGGTCGGGATGAGTAAAAAATCCGAAAATTAACAATGTTTAGCAATTAAGCCAAATTAAGCCCAGTATTGTAAAAGCAAAAACAATGATGGTAAAAGTTGTCTAATTTCCGTCTCTCTCTGGCTTGTGCGGCTGTAAACTGCTATTTATGCTTATTAATCCTGACCTAACCCTAGACCAAATTAAGGGCCTCTGAATAACCATTCCAACATGGTATCATATGCCTTAATTGGGCTTAAGATGTGTAAGTTAGGCCCATTTAAGTGAAGGAACATCATGGACTGCGCACAAATCTGCACCAGAGAACTCGGGACCCAATTTTGCCTTGATTTTGGCCAAATTTGACAATTCTTGTGACACCTGAAATTGTAGGTCTCTTCCTTATCTTTCTAGAGACAAAGATCACCAAAATCCGATATCTGTAGGTCTAGTTATCCTCTGTGCAAGGAAACATGGTCAGGATGAGTGAAAAATCCGAAAATTAACAATGTTTAGCATTTAAGCCCAATAATGTAAAAGCAAAAACAATGATTGTAAAAGTTGTCTAATTTCCGTCTCTAACTAGTTTGTGCGGCTATAAACTGCTATTTATGCTTATTAATCCTGACCTAACCCTAGACCAAATTAAGGGCCTCTGAATAAGCATTCTAACAAGGTATCATATGCCTTAATTGGGCTTAAGATGAGTAAGTTAGGCCCATTTAAGTGAAGGAACATCATGGACTGCGCACTGATACGTGCCGGAGAACTCGAGACCTAATTTAGCCTCGATTTTAGCCAAATTTGACAATTCTTGGTAAACCTGAAATTCTAGGTCTCTTCCTTATCTTTCTAGGGACAGCAAGATCACCAAAATCCGATATCTGTAGCTCTAGTTATGCTCTGCGTAAGGCAACAAGGTCAGGAGAAGTGAAAAATTCGAAAATTAACAATATTTAGCATTTAAGCCCAATAATGTAAAAGCAAAACAATGATTGTAAAAGTTGTCATATTTCCGTCTCTCTCTGGCTTGTGCGGCTGTAAACTGCTATTTATGGTTATTAATCCTGACCTAACCCTAGACCAAATTAAGGGCCACTGAATAAGCTTTCCAACAAGGTATCGTTTGACTTAATAGGGATTAAGATGAGTAAGTTAGGCCCATTTAAGTGAAAGAACATCATGGGATGCAAGATCGATCCGAGCCGAGAGAACACGCGATCCAATTTAGCCATGATTTACGCCAAATATAACAATTCTTGTGAAACCAGAAATTGTAGGTCTCTTCCTTATCTTTCTGGGGACAACAAGATCACCAAAATCCGATATCTGTAGCTATAGCTATGCTCTGGCAAAGCAACAAGGTCAGGATGAGTGAAAAATACGAAAATTTACAATGTTTAGTAATTAAGCCCAATTAAGCCCAATAATGTAAAAGCAAAAACAATTATTGTAAAAGTTGTCTTATTTCTGTCTCTCTCTGGCTTGTGAGGCTGTAAACTGCTATTTATGCTTATTAATCCTGACCTAACCCTAGACCAAATTAAGGGCCTCTGAATAACCATTCCAACAAGGTATCATATGCCTTAATTGGGCTTAAGATGTGTAAGTTAGGCCCATTTAAGTGAAGGAACATCATGTACTGCGCACAAATCTGCACCAGAGAACTCGGGACCCAATTTTGCCTTGATTTTGGCCAAATTTGACAATTCTTGTGACACCTGAAATTGTAGGTCTCTTCCTTATCTTTCTAGAGACAGAAAGATCACCAAAATCCGGTATCTGTAGGTCTAGTTATCCTCTGTGCAAGGAAACATGGTCAGGATGAGTGAAAAATCCGAAAATTAACAATGTTTAGCATTTAAGCCCAATAATGTAAAAGCAAAAATAATGATTGTAAAAGTTGTCTAATTTCCGTCTCTCTCTAGTTTGTGCGGCTATAAACTGCTATTTATGCCTATTAATCCTGACCTAACCCTAGACCAAATTAAGGGCCTCTGAATAAGCATTCCAACAAGGTATCATATGCCTTAATTGGGCTTAAGATGAGTAAGTTAGGCCCATTTAAGTGAAGGAACGTCATGGACTGCATACTGATCCGTGCCAGAGAACTCGGGACCAACTTTAGCCTTGATTTTGGCCTAATTTAACAATTCTAGTGAAACCTGAAATTGTAGGTCTCTTCCTTATCTTTCTTGGGACAGTAAGATCACCAAAATCCGATATCTGAAGCTCCAGTTATTGTGTGCAAGGCAACAAGGTCTAGTTGAGTGAAAAATCCGAAAATTAACAATGTTTAGCAATTAAGCGCAATAATGTAAAAGCAAAAATAATGATTGTAAAAGTTGTGTAATTTCCGTCTCTCTCTGGCTTGTGCGGTTGTAAACTCCTATTTATGCTTATTTAGCCTGACCTAACCCTAGACCAAATTAAGGGCCTCTGAATAAGCATTCCAACAAGGTATCATATGCCTTAATTGGGCTTAAGATGAGTAAGTTAGGCCCATTTAAGTGAAGGAACATCATGGACTGCGCACTGATCCGTGCCAGAGAACTCGAGACCTAATTTAGCCTCGATTTTAGCCAAATTTGACAATTCTCGGTAAACCTGAAATTCTAGGTCTCTTCCTTATCTTTCTAGGGACAGCAAGATCACCAAAATCCGATATCTGTAGCTCTAGTTATGCTCTGCGTAAGGCAACAAGGTCAGGAGAAGTGAAAAATTCGAAAATTAACAATATTTAGCAATTAAGCCCAATAATGTAAAAGCAAAACAATGATTGTAAAAGTTGTCTAATTTTCGTCTCTCTCTGGCTTGTGCGGCTGTAAACTGCTATTTATGGTTATTAATCCTGACCTAACTCTAGACCAAATTAAGGGTCACTGAATAAGCTTTCCAACAAGGTATCGTTTGACTTAATTGGGATTAAGATGAGTAAGTTAGGCCCATTTAAGTGAAAGAACATCATGGACTGCGCACTGATTCGAGCCAGAGAACCTGGGACCCAATTTAGCTTTGATTTTTGCCTAATTTGACAATTCTTGTGAAACCAGAAATTGTAGGTCTCTTCCTTATCTTTCTGGGGACAACAAGATCACCAAAATCCGATATCTGTAGCTATAGTTATGCTCTGGCAAAGCAACAAGGTCAGGATGAGTGAAAAATACGAAAATTTACAATGTTTAGTAATTAAGCCCAATTAAGCCCAATAATGTAAAAGCAAAAACAATGATTGTAAAAGTTGTCTTATTTCCGTCTCTCTCTGGCTTGTGAGGCTGTAAACTGCTATTTATGCTTATTAATCCTGACCTAACCCTAGACCAAATTAAGGGCCTCTGAATAAGCTTTCCAACAAGGTATCATATGCCATAATTGGGCTTAAGATGAGTAAGTTAGGCCCATTTAAGAGAAGGAACATCTTGGACTGCGCACTGATCCGCGCCAGAGAAGTCGGGACCCGATTTAGACTTGATATTGGCCGAATTTGACAATTCTTATGAAACCTGAAGTTGTTGGTCTCTTCCTTATCTTTCTAGGGACTGCAAGATCACGCAAATCCGATATCTGTAGCTCTAGTTATGCTCTGCGCAAGGCAACAAGGTCAGGATGAGTGAAAAATCCGAAAATTAACAATATTTACCATTTAAGCCCAATAATGTAAAAGCAAAAACAATAATTGTAAAAGTTGTCTAATTTTCGTCTCTCTCTGGCTTGTGCGGCTGTAAACTGCTATTTATGCTTATTAATCCTGACCTAACCCTATACCAAATTAAGGGCCTCTGAATAAGCTTTCCAAAAAGGTATCATATGCCTTAATTGGGCTTAAGATGAGTAAGTTAGGCCCATTTAAGTGAAGGAACATCATGGACTGCGCAATGATCCGCGCCAGAGATCTCGGGACCCAATTTTGCCTTGATTTTGGCCTAATTTGACAATTCTTGTGAAACCTGAAATTTTAAGGTCTCTTCCTTATCTTTCTAGGGACAGCAAGATCACCAAAATCCGATATCTGTAGCTCCAGTTATTCTGTGCGTAAGGCAACAAGGTCAGGATGAGTGAAAAATCCCAAAATTAACAATGTTTAGCAATTAAGCCCAATAATGTAAAAGCAAAAATAATGATTGTAAAAGTTGTGTAATTTCCGTCTCTCTCTGGCTTGTGCGGCTGTAAACTGCTATTTATGCTTATTAATCATGACCTAACCCTAGACCAAATTAAGGGCCACTGAATAAGCTTTCCAACAAGGTATCATTTGACTTAATTGGGATTAAGATGAGTAAGTTAGGCCCATTTAAGTGAAAGAACATCATGGACAGGCGACCGATCTGATCCAGGGAACTTGGGACCCAATTTAGCCTTGATTTTGGCCTAATTTGACAATTCTTGTGAAACCAGAAATTGTAGGTCTCTTCCTTATCTTTCTAGGGACATCAAGATCACCAAAATCCGATATCTGTAGCTCTAGTTATGCCCTGCGCAAGGCAACAAGGGCAGGATGAGTGAAAAATACGAAAATTAAAAATGTGTAACAATTAAGCCCAATAATGTAAAAGCAAGAACAATGATTGTAAAAGTTGTCTAATTTTCGTCTCTCTCTGGCTTGTGCGGCTGTAAACTGCTATTTATGCTTATTAATCCTGACCTAACCCTAGACCAAATTAAGGGCCTCTGAATAAGCATTCCAACAAGGTATCATATGCTTTAATTGGGGTTAAGATGAGTAAGTTAGGCCCATTTAATTGAAGGAACATCATGGACTGCACACTGATCCGCGCCAGAAAACTCGGGACCCAATTTAGACTTGATTTTGGCCGAATTTGACAATTCTCATGAAACCTGAAGTTGTAGGTCTCTTCCTTATCTTTCTAGGGACAGCAAGATCACCAAAATCCGATATCTGTAGCTATATTTATGCTCTGGAAAAGCAACCAGGTCAGGATGAGTGAAAAATCCGAAAATTAACAATGTTTAGCATTTAAGCCCAATAATGTAAAAGCAAAAACAATGATTGTAAAAGTTGTCTAATTTCCGTCTCTCTCTGGTTTGTGCGGCTGTAAACTGCTATTTATGCTTATTAATCCTGACCTAATCCTAGACCAAATTAAGGGCTTCTGAATAAGCTTTCCAACAAGGTATCATATGCCATAATTGGGCTTAAGAGGAGTAAGTTAGGCCCATTTAAGTGAAGGAACATCATGGACTGCGCACTGATCCGTGCCAGAGAACTCGGGACCCAATTTAGCCTTGATATTGGCCGAATTTGACAATTCTTATGAAACCTGAAGTTGTAGGTCTCTTCCTTATCTTTCTAGGGACAGCAAGATCCCCAAAATCCGATATCTGTAGCTATAGTTATGCTCTGGAAAAGCAACAAGGTCAGGATGAGTGAAAAATCCGAAAATTTACAATGTTTAGTAATTAAGCCCAATTAAGCCCAATAATGTAAAAGCAAAAACAATGATTGTAAAAGTTGTCTTATTTCCGTCTCTCTCTGGCTTGTGAGGCTGTAAACTGCTATTTATGCTTATTAATCCTGACCTAACCCTTGACCAAAGTAAGGGCCTCCGAATAAGCTTTCCAACAAGGTATCATATGCCTTAATCGGGGTTAAGTTGAGTAAGTTAGGCCCATTTAAGTGAAGGAACATCATGGACTGCGCACTGATCCGTGCCAGAGAACTCGAGACCCAATTTAGACTTGATTTTGGCAGAAGTTGACAATTATTATGAAACCAGAAATTGTAGGTCTCTTCCTTATCTTTCTAGGGACAAGCAAGATCACCCATATCCGAATATATGTAGCTCCGGTTGAGTGCGTGCGTAAGGCAACAAGGTCAGGATGAGTGAAAAATCCGAAAATTAACAATGTTTAGCAATTAATCCCAATAATGTAAAAACAAAAATAATGATTGTAAAAGTTGTGTAATTTCCGTCTCTCTCTGGCTTGTGCAGCTGTAAACTGCTATTTATGCTTATTAATCCTGACCTAACCCTTGACCAAATTAAGGGCCTCTGAATAAGCTTTCCAACAAGGTATCATATGTCTTAATTGGGCTTAAGATGAGTAAGTTAGGCTCATTTCAGTGAAGGAACATCTTGGACTGCGTACTGATCCGCGCCAGAGAACTCGGGACCAAATTTAGCCTTGATTTTTGCCTAATTTGACAATTCTTGTGAAACCTGAAATTGTATGTCTCTTCCTTATCTTTCTAGGGACAGCAAGATCACCAAAATCCGATCTCTGTATCTCTAGTTATGGTCTGCGCAAGGCAACAAGGTCAGGATGAGGGAAAAATCCGAAAATTAATAATATTTAGCAATTAAGCCCAATAATGTAAAAGCAAAACAATGATTGTAAAAGTTGTCTAATTTCCGTCTCTCTCTAGCTTGTGCGGCTGTAAACTGCTATTTATGCTTATTAATCCTGACCTAACCCTAGACCAAATTAAGGGCCACTGAATAAGCTTTCCAACAAGGTATCGTTTGACTTAATTGGGATTAAGATGAGTAAGTAATGCCCATTTAAGTGAAAGAACATCATGGACTGCGCACTGATCTGAGCCAGAGAACCTGGGACCCAATTTAGCCTTGATTTTGGCCTAATTTGACAATTCTTGTGAAACCAGAAATTGTAGGTCTCTTCCTTATCTTTCTAGGGACATCAAGATCACCAAAATCCAATATCTGTAGCTCTAGTTATGCTCTGCGTAAGGCAACATGGTCAGGAGAAGTGAAAAATCCGAAAATTAACAATATTTAGCAATTAAGCCCAATAATGTAAAAGCAAAAATAATGATTGTAAAAGTTGTGTAATTTCCGTCTCTCTCTGGCTTGTACGGCTGTAAACTCCTATTTATGCTTATTAAGACTGACCTAACCCTAGACCAAATTAAGGGCCTCTGAATAAGCTTTCCAACAAGGTATCATATGCCTTAATTGGGCTTAAGATGAGTAAGTTAGGCCCATTTAAGTGAAGGAACATCATGGACTGCGCACTGATCTGCGCCAGAGAACTCGAGACCTAATTTAGCCTTGATTTTGGCCTAATTTGACAATTCTTGGTAAATCTGAAATTGTAGGTCTCTTCCTTATCTTTCTAGGGACAGCAAGATCACCAAAATCCGATATCTGTAGCTCTAGTTATGCTCTGCGTAAGGCAACAAGGTCAGGAGAAGTGAAAAATCCGAAAATTAACAATATTTAGCAATTAAGCCCAATAATGTAAAAGCAAAAATAATGATTGTAAAAGTTGTGTAATTTCCGTCTCTCTCTAGCTTGTGCGGCAGTAAACTGTTATTTATGCTTATTAAGCCTGACCTAACCCTAGACCAAATTAAGGGCCTCTGAATAAGCTTTCCAACAAGGTATCATATGCCTTAATTGGGCTTAAGATGAGTAAGTTAGGCCCATTTAAGTGAAGGAACATCATGGACTGCGCACTGATCCTCGCCAGAGAACTCGGGACCCAATTTTGCCTTGATTTTGGCCTAATTTGACAATTCTTGTGAAACCTGAAATTGTAGGTCTCTTCCTTATCTTTCTAGGGACATCAAGATCACCAAAATCCGATATCTGTAGCTCTAGTTATGCTCTGCGTAAGGCAACATGGTCAGGAGAAGTGAAAAATCCGAAAATTAACAATATTTAGCAATTAAGCCCAATAATGTAAAAGCAAAAATAATGATTGTAAAAGGTGTGTAATTTTCGTCTCTCTCTGGCTTGTGCGGCTGTAAACTGTTATTTATGCTTATTAAGCCTGACCTAACCCTAGACCAAATTAAGGGCCTCTGAATAAGCTTTCCAACAAGGTATCATATGCCTTATTTGGGCTTAAGATGAGTAAGTTAGGCCCATTTAAGTGAAGGAACATCATGGATCGCACACCGATCCGCGCTGAGAGAACTCGGGACCCAATTTTGCCTTGATTTTGGCCTAATTTGACAATTCTTGTGACACCTGAAATTGTAGGTCTCTTCCTTATCTTTCTAGGGACAGCAAGATCACCAAAATCCGATATTTGTAGCTCTAGTTATGCTCTGCGCAAGGCAACAAGGTGAGGATGAGTTGAAAATCTGAAAATTAACAATATTTTGCAAATAAGGCCAATAATGTAAAAGCAAAAACAATGATTGTAAAAGTTGTCTAATTTCCGTCTCTCTGTGGCTTTTGCGGCTGTAAACTGCTATTTATGCTTATTTAGCCTGACCTAACCCTAGACCAAATTAAGGGCCTCTGAATAAGCTTTCCAACAAGGTATCATATGCCTTAATTGGGCTTAAGATGAGTAAGTTAGGCCCATTTAAGTGAAGGAACATCATGGACTGCGCACTGATCCGTTCCAGGGAACTCGGGACCCAATTTAGCCTTGATTTTGCCCTAATTTGACAATTCTTGTGAAACCTGAAATTGTAGGTCTCTTCCTTATCTTTCCAGGGACAGCAAGATCACCAAAATCGGATATCTGTAGCTCTAGTTATGCTCTGCGCAAGGCAACAAGGTCAGGATGAGTGAAAAATCAGAAAATTGACAATGTTTAGCAATTAAGCCCAATGAAGCCCAATAATGTAAAAGAAAAAACAATGATTGTAAAAGTTGTCTAATTTCCGCCTCTCTCTGGCTTGTGCGGCTGTAAACTGCTATTTATGCTTATTAATCCTGACCTAACCCTAGACCAAATTAAGGGCCTCTGAATAACCATTCCAACAAGGCATCATATGCCTTAATTGGGCTTAAGATGTGTAAGTTAGGCCCATTTAAGTGATGGAACATCATGGACTGCGCACAGATCTGCACCAGAGAACTCGGGACCCAATTTTGCCTTGATTTTGGCTTAATTTGACAATTCTTGTGACACCTCAAATTGTAGGTCTCTTCCTTATCTTTCTAGGGACAGAAAGATCACCAAAATCCGATATCTGTAGGTCTAGTTATCCTCTGCGCAAGGAAACATGGTCAGGATGAGTGAAAAATCCGAAAATTAACAATGTTTAGCATTTAAGCCCAATAATGTAAAAGCAAAAACAATGATTGTAAAAGTTGTCTAATTTCCGTCTCTCTCTGGTTTGTGCGGCTGTAAACTGCTATTTATGCTTATTAATCCTGACCTAACCCTAGACAAAATTAAGGGCCTCTGAATAAGCATTCCAACAAGGTTTCATATGCCTTAATTGGGCTTAAGATGAGTAAGTTAGACCCATTTAAGTGAAGGAACATCATGGACTGCGTACTGATCCGCGCCAGAGAACTCCGGACCAAATTTAGCCTCGATTTTGGCCTAACTTAACAATTCTTGTGAAACCTGAAATTGTAGGTCTCTTCCTTATCTTTCTTGGGACAGTAAGATCACCAAAATCCGATATATGAATTACCAGTTATTGCGCGCAAGGCAACAAGGTCAAGATGTGTGAAAAATCAGAAAATTAACAATGTTTAGCAATTAAGCGCAATAACGTAAAAGCAAAAATAATGATTGTAAAAGTTGTGTAATTTCCGTCTCTCTCTGGCTTGTGCGGCTGTAAACTCCTATTTATGCTTATTAAGCCTGACCTAACCCTAGACCAAATTAAGGGCCTCTGAATAAGCTTTCCAACAAGGTATCATAGGCCTTAATTGGGGTTAAGATGAGTAGGTTAGGCCCATTTAAGTGAAGGAACGTCATGGACTGTGCACTGATCCACGCCAGAGAACTCGGGACCTAATTTTGCCTGGATTTTAGCCAAATTTGATAATTCTTGGTAAACCTGAAATTGTAGGTCTCTTCCTTATCTTTCTAGGGACAGCAAGATTACCAAAATCCGATATCTGTAGCTCTAGTTATGCTCTGCATAAGGCAACAAGGTCAGGAGAAGTGAAAAATTCGAAAATTAACAATATTTAGCAATTAAGCCCAATAATGTAAAAGCAAAAATAATGATTGTAAAAGTTGTGTAATTTTCGTCTCTCTCTGGCTTGTGCGGCTGTAAACTGTTATTTATGCTTATTAAGCCTGACCTAACCCTAGACCAAATTAAGGGCCTCTGAATAAGCTTTCCAACAAGGTATCATATGCCTTAATTGGGCTTAAGATGAGTAAGTTAGGCCCATTTAAGTGAAGGAACATCATGGACTGCGCACTGATCCGCGCAGAGAACTCGGGACCCAATTTTGCCTTGATTTTGGCCTAATTTGACAATTCTTGTGAAACCTGAAATTGTAGGTCTCTTCCTTATCTTTCTAGGGACTGCAAGATCACCAAAATCCGATATCTGTAGCTCTAGTTATGCTCTGCGTAAGGCAACAAGGTCAGGAGAAGTGAAAAATCCGAAAATTAACAATATTTAGCAATTAAGCCCATTAATGTAAAAGCAAAAATAATGATTGTAAAAGTTGTGTAATTTTCGTCTCTCTCTGGCTTGTGCGGCTGTAAACTGTTATTTATGCTTATTAAGCCTGACCTAACCCTAGACCAAATTAAGGGCCTCTGAATAAGCTTTCCAACAAGGTATCATATGCCTTAATTGGGCTTAAGATGAGTAAGTTAGGCCCATTTAAGAGAAGGAACATCATGGATCGCTGACCGATCCGCGCCAGAGAACTCGGGACCCAATTTTGCCTTGATTTTGGCCTAATTTGACAATTCTTGTGAAACCTGAAATTGTAGGTCTCTTCCTTATCTTTCTAGGGACTGCAAGATCACCAAAATCCGATATCTGTAGCTCTAGTTATGCTCTGCGTAAGGCAACAAGGTCAGGAGAAGTGAAAAATCCGAAAATTAACAATATTTAGCAATTAAGCCCATTAATGTAAAAGCAAAAATAATGATTGTAAAAGTTGTGTAATTTTCGTCTCTCTCTGGCTTGTGCGGCTGTAAACTGTTATTTATGCTTATTAAGCCTGACCTAACCCTAGACCAAATTAAGGGCCTCTGAATAAGCTTTCCAACAAGGTATCATATGCCTTAATTGGGCTTAAGATGAGTAAGTTAGGCCCATTTAAGAGAAGGAACATCATGGACTGCGCACTGATCCGCGCCAGAGAACTCGGGACCCAATTTTGCCTTGATTTTGTCCTAATTTGACAATTCCTTTAACACCTGAAATTGTAGGTCTCTTCCTTATCTTTCTAGGGACAGCAAGATCACCAAAATCCGATATCTTTAGCTCTAGTTATGCTCTGCGCAAGGCAACAAGGTCAGGATGAGTTGAAAATCTGAAAATTAACAATATTTTGCAAATAAGGCCAATAATGTAAAAGCAAAAACAATGATTGTAAAAGTTGTCTAATTTCCGTCTCTCTGTGGCTTTTGCGGTTGTAAACTGCTATTTATGCTTATTTAGCCTGACCTAACCCTAGACCAAATTAAGGGCCTCTGAATAAGCTTTCCAACAAGATATCATATGCCTTAATTGGGCTTAAGATGAGTAAGTTAGGCCCATTTAAGTGAAGGAACATCATGGACTGCGCACTGATCCGTTCCAGGAAACTCGCGACCCAATTTAGCCTTGATTTTGCCCTAATTTGACAATTCTTGTGAAACCTGAAATTGTAGGTCTCTTCCTTATCTTTCCAGGGACAGCAAGATCACCAAAATCGGATATCTGTAGCTCTAGTTATGCTCTGCGCAAGGCAACAAGGTCAGGATGAGTGAAAAATCAGAAAATTGACAATGTTTAGCAATTAAGCCCAATGAAGCCCAATAATGTAAAAGAAAAAACAATGATTGTAAAAGTTGTCAAATTTCCGTCTCTATCTGGCTTGTGCGGCTGTAAACTGCTATTTATGCTTATTAATCCTGACCAAACCCTAGACCAAATTAAGGGCCTCTGAATAACCATTCCAACAAGGTATCATATGCCTTAATTGGGCTTAAGATGTGTAAGTTAGGCCCATTTAAGTGAAGGAACATCATGGACGTGCATGCAGATCTGCACCAGGAGAACTCGGGACCCAATTTTGCCTTGATTTTGGCCTAATTTGACAATTCTTGTGACACCTCAAATTGTAGGTCTCTTCCTTATCTTTCTAGGGACAGCAAGATCACCAAAATCCGATATCTGTAGGTCTAGTTATCCTCTGCGCAAGGAAACATGGTCAGGATGAGTGAAAAATCCGAAAATTAACAATGTTTAGCATTTAAGCCCAATAATGTAAAAGCAAAAACAATGATTGTAAAAGTTGTCTAATTTCCGTCTCTCTCTGGGTTGTGCGGCTGTAAACTGCTATTTATGCTTATTTATCCTGACCTAACCCTAGACCAAATTAAGGGCCTCTGAATAAGCATTCCAACAAGGTATCATATGCCTTAATTGGGCTTAAGATGAGTAAGTTAGACCCATTTAAGTGAAGGAACATCATGGACTGCGTACTGATCCGCGCCAGAGAACTCGGGACCAAATTTAGCCTTGATTTTGGCCTAATTTAACAATTCTTGTGAAACCTGAAATTGTAGGTCTCTTCCTTATCTTTCTTGGGACAGTAAGATCACCGAAATCCGATATCTGAATCTCCAGTTATTGTGCGCAAGGCAACAAGGTCAAGATGAGTGAAAAATCCAAAAATTAACAATGTTTAGCAATTAAGCGCAATAACGTAAAAGCAAAAATAATGATTGTAAAAGTTGTGTAATTTCCGTCTCTCTCTGGCTTGTGCGGCTGTAAACTCCTATTTATGCTTATTAAGCTTGACCTAACCCTAGACCAAATTAAGGGCCTCTGAATAAGCTTTCCAACAAGGTATCATAGGCCTTAATTGGGGTTAAGATGAGTAAGTTAGGCCCATTTAAGTGAAGGAACATCATGGACTGCGCACTGATCCGTACCAGAGAACTCGAGACCTAATTTTGCCTCGATTTTAGCCAAATTTGATAATTCTTGGTAAACCTGAAATTGTAGGTCTCTTCCTTATCTTTCTAGGGACAGCAAGATTACCAAAATCCGATATCTGTAGCTCTAGTTATGCTCTGCGTAAGGCAACTAGGTCAGGAGAAGTGAAAAATTCGAAATTTAACTATATTTTGCTATTAAGCCCAATAATGTTAAATCAAAACTATGATTGTATATGTTGTCTAATTTTCGTCTCTCTCTTGGTTGTGCGGCTGTATACTGCTATTTATGCTTATTAATCCTGACCTAACCCTAGACCAAATTAAGGGCCATTGAATAAGCTTTCCAACAAGGTATCGTTTGACTTAATTGGGATTAAGATGAGTAAGTTATGCC